>JABXWE010016174.1:0-16489 GCA_014611495.1 Limonius californicus | reverse complement strand
TTGATGATGACTTATACACGCAAATTTTAAAATAAAATAGATTTTAAGTTTTAAAAGATAACAGAAATATATAAAACAGCACTTCCAATTGTGATTTTCAGTGATGAACTGTCTAATCGGGATTGATTTCGTAAGAGCCGCGTTACAGAATTCTCATTGCAATGTTTTCAATTTTACGAGTTATTATTGCAATTTTAAGCATCAAAAAACACATTATTAGCTAGTTTACAAACTGTACTAATTCCTTGCATTTAGTGGTTTTCTATAGCGGAAATCAGGTTATATTAATGCAATTTATAAGCATAAAAAAACACATTATTAGCGAGTTTATTGTTATTCCTAGCTCAATTCACGTCGAGATCCTTCGTTTTCCGTATAAAACTGTACTAATTCCTTGCATTTAGTGGTTTTCTATAGCGGAAATCAGGTTATATTATTGCAATTTATAAGCATAAAAACACATTATCAGCTATGGTAGTTCTTATGCTCAGCATTTTTCAATTTCGGATTAGCGCTTTATTTTCGCAGCACAAACTGAACGCATTTCTGTCTTTGTTAGTTGTTTGCAGATTCATATTTCCGACAAAGACGTATGTCGTAGTGACATCTGCGAACGAAACAAGACCGACACTGTACGTGTGATTGATTCTGTCAGCTGACACGTTTAGGAGAAAGACAGAGATACTTGAAGAATGTCGCGCAAATGCAGGTAAACGTCACTACTTAAATCTGTTTCCAGCAGTATTTAAAATGTTTAAGAGGTTGAATGGTTGATGGTGAATTTGTATTATCTATATTTTTTTTAAAAGCCGTCGCAATGACACTGGCTTTTTCACATAGTGCTCTACGGTTGGAATCTTTCTTGAATTTAAAACCAATACATTGTAAGAGTTTCCTAATCGTTGATATTCCAGCATTTAGAATTTCTTTGTCTTTCAAATTTTGTTGTACCATTTTTAAAGTGACTGGCTTTTTCTCAACGTACATTCTGTACACTACATCTCCAACTGTCATTTTTAATGTTTCGGGCATATCTTCAGTTTTTAACTTTTTTCTGGAGCTGTGCATGTTTGGTGGTGATGGTAAGGAATAATAAATTAATAACCACAAGCAATCAACATGAGAATGTTAAATATATTGACGTCTTTAATACATCAATCTACATCGATATCATTTACATCGATTATGCTTACATCGAACAGTGCGCTTTTTTTTATTAATGGCAGGTTGTCTTTCCTTTGCTGCACTATTTTTCGTATGTTGCGTAAACACCAGCATGGCTACCTGAATATCTTCCTCTGCTATTTTATTCGTTGCGAAGTACTGTTCTTGATAAATTACCCAATCGTCGGATTCTTCCCTAAATTCGGTAATCTGCCCAATGATGCCTTCCGCAATTGTTGTACTCGTGCTCCGTTCTTTTTTCTTTTTAACTTGCCCTTGCCACCTTTAACTTTCCGTTAATGCATTGTCCTCGTCGCCAATATTACGTTTTCACTTCATTTATTGAACTGAACTTCTTTACAAGCGGTTAAAACTTATTAAATATCGTACCAATTACTATGAGTTATCAGTATCAAGTCCCCCCAACCACCCTGCTCGGTTCCACTCTCCCGGCGAGTCGGTAACAGCAAAGAGCAGTATATTATACTGCTCTTTGGTAACAGCCAACTTTAGTACAGCCAACTTAACTAAACCAATACATCACAGAAGGTATCCGAATAGTAATGTTATTCGACAATTGGATCAACGAATGCGAGAAACTGGAAGAACTGCATCCACTCCAGTAGCTGACAGGCCGTCCTCATCGAGTATTGTTAGCACTGATTGAAGAAAATATCTTAAATGTGGTCGAAAATGAACCAGAACAAAGTACTCGATCCATTACCAGAATGTTTGATGTTAGGCAAAGAGAAGCTGATCGCTTATTACAGGAAAATTGCTTGCGCCCGTATCATTATCAACGAGTAGGTACAGGGATTATTACCAGAAGACTATCAGCAACGAGTCAGATTCTGCGGATGGTTGCTTCGTGAGCAAGAAAGGGATCCTGGTTTTATTGGACATATCTTGACGACTGGATGAAGCTACGTTCACCAGAAATGGAACATTGAATATCCATAACATGCACCAATGGACCTATGAAAACCCCCATGCACTGTACCAAACAAATCATCAAGTTCGGTTTAGCGTTAATGTGTGGGGTGGTATTGTTGGTAATAGGCTTACAGGACCACACATTTTGCCTGATCACCTAAAGTTTCTTGTGGGGAACATTAAAAGCATTTGTGTATGCAGTGGAAATTGATACTCGAGACCAACTTCAGCAACGAATAAATGAAGAAGTTATAATGATTCGACAAAACAAGATGCTTCAAAATCTAGAAGGGAGCGTCATACGTAGGTGTATGAAATGCCTAGAAGTTGGGGGTAGCCACTTTGAACAATTGCTGTAATTACAAAATAAAAAACTTAAAACGTAGTCGATATTTCCTTACTACATAGTTATGTACTGTTAATTCAAAAATGCGAGCAGCACATTAAAATTAGAATATTACCATGCAGGAGGGCTAGTATGCCTGTACACAATCTCCTTAGGTTCCATATTAAATCAAGTGCGTTGCTATGTGAATCGCAGGCGACTTATCACACAGCTCAGTACGACTGACCACGCAGCGTTGCTAAGTTTACAAAACTTTACTTAAGAATTCTTCAAAAATTAAAGGTTTTCGAGCAAAACGCTTGTAGAATTTTTTGCTCAGGTTTGGATGCAGAATCGCGTGATGTAAATATTTTCCGCTATTTAAGATTCACCCTGTATAATTTGCCTATGTTTGTATACAGATTACAAATAACTAGATAAAAATAAAAATAATTAAATTAGTTAAATTTACACAGCGTAGCAGTTGCATAACTGGAGTGTCCCAATAGTAAAATAATTTAGCATCTAAAACCGTTCTACAAGGATTCTTTCCTCATTTAGCACAAATTTTTTAAAATTACTGTTTTTTAACATTCAATTTTTACTTCACCGATACAAGAAAGCGCTTGTGAGTAAATAAAATTATTGCTAAGCCTTTGATATTTAATATCTAATTTTCCCACATACATTTAGTGTGGACGCGTTCCGAGTAAGGGAGAGCGCAACGAGTGTATTTGCACAATTGATTAAATTCGTCAATAATATTACAAATTAAAATTTTATGGAGATGTCGGGACAACAGACACATCCAACATATTTTTTGAAAACAGGTTAGGTTTTAGTTCGCTACCGTTTTATTTTCTTGTTAATTTTTACGTTCCCCTACATGCAGTAGTTTAAACAATTAACATTTAAAAAGTCTGTGCTGTGCCTAAATAAAAATTGGGTAAAGTTTAACTTAAAAATGGATTTTAACTTAGACGTGAGGCTTAAACAACTAGAAAGTTTAGAGCAATACATATCCTCATCCAGAGATAAAGTGCAATCAATTCTCGATTGCCTTAAGTGGGATGCAAAAGAAGTCATGAAGGTAAATGCCCCCATTTTAGCATTATAACAGAACTTATTTGATTTGAGCGTATATCTAGGATACTCAATTAATCAGGTGTTCGGTGGATCGCAGTCACCGGGTGCATTTAAAAAGTGTAGACGATCACGTAAAGAAATGCTCATTGCGCAAGGAAGGATATGACCTGAACGAAGAGTTTCTCTCTGAACCAGTACATGGTGCAGCTAGCTCAATTATTATAGGTATGTAACGAAACGTGAATTTTGAAGTATATACTAATATTTCATTGCTTTATAGATGATCATAAAAAAATAGAAATATTATCAGCTGCACATAGAAGTCTCCCAGACTTTAAAGCAGGTTTGTACATGTTTTAGTTTACTTTCCAATGGTTGAGTGTGAACGTTGGCCAGTATTCGTGATTTTATGATTTGTTTCAGACAAGAATGCTATTGACTTCTGTTACAGTCTTTATATAGTTATGCTTATATTCTTTCAAACGATAAAAACTAAACAAAATGTAATTGCAATATCCTTTTTATATATCCTTTTCTAGCTTAGGATTTTTAAAATTCTTAGTTCAAAAACCGACGCACTTCGAGGATAACCATTTTCTAAAATTTATGTGAAACAGTCAACCTCATGAATAACCATTTAAACAATCTCTTTAAAAAAGGTTACTGGTAAAAGTAGTAGCCAATTTTGTTGCACGAATTAATGTGAGGTTAAGTATGTAAAGTCAGCGCCAGTGTGGTCCAGTGGTTAGGGCACTGGGTTCTGGTGTGGAAAGTCGGGAGTTCAAATCCCCGACTCGATGCCTGGCGGAAGGTCTACACAGTCGGTTTAAATAATTGGATACTTGCGCTTAAATGAACAAGCGGTATTAATGCGTTGTCTACCGTGTGGTGCGCACGACATCACCAAGTGTCATTAATTTGGCACTTGACAACAGGGTGTGAAAGCCAGGATACGGGAGCTCTTACCTTCCGCCCTGCAGGCTAAACCCCTTTATGGGGGGTAGAGCCTCACCATTATTATGTAGACTTAAAAAAATTATAAATAATAGAAAATGAATTACTTCAAAATGCTCTTTGTATAAGTAACCATAAGCAAACGTATTTGAATATTAAAAAATATAAAATTGTGAATTTATCGTATTCTAACCTCACTTTTAGTTTTCTCAAATTAGCTGATTCAGTTGATCCATTCAAATAGTGCATTTCCAAAATTATGACATTCATTTAAGAAATCAAAATTAATTATTTTACTTTTAATGTGATTTCAAGTATTTGGTATATTATACAGTATGAAATGTTTATGTTTTTGCTTCTAGAGACTGCCAATCATGTTACAAGTTTACAATCTGTTGTACTTCTTGTGGTAATATCTGTATATTATAACGCAATTCTTTGTTATTGTAAATGTAGCTAACTTTTCACATTTTATTACTTAAAGGAGAATTAGTATGTTGAGAGAAACTCGGTTTGATGTATTATTTTGCACCCGCCTCTAACATAATACAGCAAAAATGTGTAATATTTTTACTATTGTTAATCTGCATAAAATAGCAGACTAAGGAATTTGTTAATTGTTTCTTGCCTTACTTCGCTGAAATTCATATTTACATTTTAGTAATAATAATAGTGTCAAATTCAATTATTTAAACTTTGCGTTAATCTATTTTATTTTTAATAATCAAATTTATCTTCAGAGAGTCCAATTTCTCCACTTTTAGCTAACATATTTATGGAACATTTATAAAACTCAGCAAGACCCCAATCGATCAACCTTAATTTCCGACGCTTGTGGTCTACCATTATATTGTGGGGTTTTATATCTAAGAAGATAGAATTTTTAAGTCAAATCAATTTTTGAAAAATTAAAATGGTTCCATTATGTTGATGATATTTTAGTATGTTTTAATAGTTTTTTTGAATTTATTGGTTATTTCTTAACGTTTATTACTCTACCCTCAACTTACACCATACACTTTACATTAGAAACAGAATGAAACAGATGTATTAATTATTTGGACTTAAACATCAAAATTAATTTTAAAAACAAACTCGAATACTCTATTTATAGAAAACCTACACAAACAGATATCACAATACCACAGGACTCATGTCGCCCTGAAAAACTTGAATTATTAGCCTATAGCAGCGGTTCTCAACCTGTTTCCAGTTGCGTACCCCTTACCAAATTATTTTCATAAATTGTACCCCTGGATTAGATTCTAGTCTAGTCTATTTTGTGATTACATTTCAACACTAATATCTTAACAGATAAATTTTTTAACTAAAAATGTTTGAAAATTCAACTTGTTGTCCATTAGTTTTGATATTTGTATAAAAAAGTTGATTTTTGTAAACTGTAAACACTTTCGTCACTTCTTTTACTTGCACGTTAATGGGAGCCCTGTCCTTGCTTTGCTGCAGACAGTTTTTTGAAGTTGGGCTCGAAAGAAACCAAGTACAGTCTCATAGCTGGGGCAGTATCCAACTTGTTTCTGGATTTGTTGTTGATGAAAGCATAGGATGAAAAAGCTCTTTCCACTAATACAGTGGATGGAAAAGGCAACAAAACTTTCATTGCCAGCCAGACAGACCCTCATATTCACCGCTGAGGTCCAACCAAAAGCTAATGACAGGTTTTTTCTTGAAAGTTATTTTCAGTGTGCTGTCAGTAGAAATTTCAATCCGACTTTCTTTTTGTGCAACTCAGAAAAAGGATTTTGAATCCAGTGAATACCTTCACCAAGCTTTGGAAAGTATCTTGCAAATGATGATTTTAATGCCTTCAAGTGTTCAGATATTTGCAGTTAACGTCACTAGAGAGTTGCAACTCATTGTCTTTCAAAAAGTCGTGCAAAGTCTCGTATACTTTTGTCTGGCCCTGAAGAATACAAGACCTCCAAAACTCAATCTTTTTCATCATAGACTCTATCTTCTCTGATACTCTGAAGATCGTGATTGAACTTATCAGGAGGCTCAGATTTACTCGTCCACGAGCTACGGTATGCCAAAAAAACTCTGCATATACCCTGTTGCAACATTTGACCTGAGTAATTTTTGTATTTTATGAACTGCTTGTTCAACAGTTTTACTCATGTGGGTGCTCTTTGTTTACTTACAAGTTATTCTTTGTATATATCCGCCATTACACATTTTCTTTCCACGAACCCCTTAGCGAACCATTGCGAATCCCAAGGGGTTTGCGTACCCCAGGTTGAGAACCACTGGCCTATAGGATTTTGATACATACAGCTCTAACAGTTCCCCTAAGTAACAGTGATTACACCAAAGAAATTTCAATTATTAAACAAATTGCACACAGTAATGGATACAACACAAAACTCATGGACACACTAGCAATTTTTTTTCCAAATGCTTTCCTTTTGTGATTTCAAACATCTAATTTATATTATACAGCATGGAATGGCCAAGATCCTGATCCCAAGACTGCAAATCGCATGATAAGTACATTTAGTCCATATGAACGTGCTGCTCTGCATACATATGCGGTGAAAAATACAACTGGACCTCCACAATTGCCTGAATTCAACACGTGCGTTTATGTTGCTGTGTTTGTTCATAACTAAATTAATTTTTATTTCATTCTAGAAATCGGCTAACAAAATCGGATGACACACCTTTAACGTACGAAGAGCTGCGCATACGCGAACGCGATGCAAAACGGCGCAGGATTAAGTACAAGTCTGTCCACACCAACCGCAAAAGTCATAAGGAAGTCATGAGAGAGGTCATCGACGGCCAAATGGAAATGTACACCGATTGGTTGGCAGACAATGGCTTAGTTAAAACAGAGCAAAAATGTGAAAACAGAAATATCATGAGCCCAAAAATTGAACAGGATGAAAGTTATGAGGCACATCAGAAAAGTGGGCGTAACTCTGTCGCAGATTTTAATGAACGTGATCACTCGGTTAGTAGAAATAGCACACATTCTGGTAGCACTAGATCAAGAAGCACATCTGTGAGAAAACCCAGCAGCGATAGATATGACTATAAACATCACAAGCAGCATGATGACTGTGACTATAAAAGGCGTCACAGCAGTTCTTACAAAGGCCGAAGAAGTAAGGAGCAACATGAACCTAGGAAACACGAGAGATCATATTCTCGGCATTATAATGGTAAAAGGCGTTATGATAGCTATAAGGAAAGATGATTTTCGAAAAACTACCCAAAAAACAAGCGCCATTTATGAGTATTATATTTGTTTTTTTACATACCATGTGCTTATAGTAACTAATAAAAAATGTTTATTACATTTAAATTGTTTCTGTTATCTTCTTAAAGTAATAATAAAGCATAAATATCATTTTACAAAAACTGAGTGAGTTATTTTAATTTGCAAGCTCATTTTAATCCTAAGTAATTTAATACTTGAAGAGTTTTTGTTCCCTGTGAACTTGTCAGTCTCAAAATTATTTGCCATATTCTTTAATTATTTAGAATTATTGTGAGCTAGGATTATACAAATTGCAGGATAGAATTCTTTGAATTTCAATCCTAAATAATTGAATACAGCAAACTCTTAATTATCCATGTGTATATTATCCGTACCCTGTTTTTTTTTACATTACAGTATTTTCACTCGGTTGTGTCTAATAAACATACTATAGGCCTATCGCATTTTACTTTTGTCAAAACAGAAAGTGTAACTACAATACCAATATGTTATAATTTTATATACAATACTTTATTAGCATTGTCCTATACCTAAAATCGATATTTTTTGAGATTTTTTTTTCTCATCCATTCATACTACCGTTCCCCCGCCCGGAACCGCTTTTCGCATTACTTCAGGGGGGTGCGGGCTTCCCTTACACACTAACCATTCATGCAACATGCACCCTAAACGTAACTAACTGAAATGCGGTCGCCCCAGCTGAGATTCGAAAGCACAACGGAACGAGTGCAATTCAGTGTGACCTCAAGTGGCAACGCGTTGCTGCGCTAGACCACCGAGGTCCCATTTTCAGAGATACTTTTATTTTTTCATTACAAACCATTATTAAATATTTTATTTCTATCTAATCTAGTAGCCATGATTGTTGACATAAAGTGAGTGGGGATTGGAAATGGAAAGTACTACTATAACTTTTTCCAAAAACTGTTGTTCAGTGACAAGTCGACCTTCACCCAAAGTTGTAGTCCAAACTGACATAATACTCATCATCATGCAATAGAAAACTCAAGAATTGTAGCTTGATGGACAACAACAATGTTTGGGGAGGTATTGTGGATTATTTTTTGATTGGGCCTCATTTTGTTTTAACAGGTGATCAGGTCGCAACTGTCGCATCAATTGGCCACCCAGATAATAGATATTTTCCTATGAGGACATATAAAACCTACTGTGTAATAGATCTCTGCAACTGATGCAAAAGATATGAGGCAATGCATAATAGATGCTTTTGGTACAATTTCCGTTGAGTCATTGCCAGCAGTAAATATGTAGTTTTTGAAAGGACTGAACATGTGTGTTGAACAGAACGGAGGTCACATTGAACATTTATTATAAATAAATACAGGAATTTGTTTTAGTTTTGTTTTAAAACAAAACTATGCCCATCACAAAATAATAAAACACCATGGTACACCACCGAGGTAAAGGAAATTACAGACAAAAAGAAAAAAGCATTCCTTAGATACAAAACGACCAGAACAGAAGAAGACAGACGACTTTATGTAGAAGAACGAAACATAGCTAATCAGAAAATAAGACAGCTAAAAGAAATGTTCTGGGAGAAATACACAAAAGACATGGAGCGAGATATGTACGGCTCCCAAAAGAAAATGTGGCGAATGCTGAGGAATAGAAAAGCAGAAGTTAATGAAACGGTAAAGATAAACCCGATTAACAACAAAAAATGGGAATAATACTTGGAAGGCTTCTACAAACAAGAGGAACATACCCCTGAACACCGTACAATGGTAAACTGGAATGAAAATAGAGTACATTTATCAACAGACGACATTCAAAGGGCAATGAAAACGTTAAAGAACAGGAAAGCCCCTGGAAATGATAATATAAGAAACGAATTGTTGAAATACGGCGGAGAACAGTTAATAGAAGAACTAACAAAGCTATTTAACATCATACTCGGAAGTGGAAGAATACCCCTGGAATGACATCAACATCACCATCCCAATATTCAAAAAGGGAAACAAAAACAACCCTGAAAATTATAGAGGTATAACATTATTAAATTCGACACAGAAATTGCTAACCAAAGTGATACTAGAAAAAATCCAAAACCGACTAACCATAAATGAAGAGCAACAGGGATTTCGACCGAATCGGTCTGTTAATGATGCCATATTTGTTATCCGTCAAATAGTCGAAAAAGCGACCGAATTTAACGCGCCAGCCTTTATGTGTTTTGTTGACTTACAAAAGGCATTCGATCGAGTGAAACTACACGACGTGCTAACAATACTACAGGAGAACAACACACCGAAACAGTTAATAACTATAATAGAAGACATATACACAAACACGAAGACTAAAATACAAACAGGAAAATAACTAACCGAGGAAATTAGAAGCAGTACTGGTATCCGAGGGACTCTGTAAGCCCAATCCTCTTTAATCTAATTATGAACAAACTTATAGACAGTGTGAAGAACATGAACGGCTACAAAATGGGAAAAAACAAGTTAACCATTTTATGTTATGCTGACGATGCGATACTAATGGCGGACAACGATGACAACCTACAACGACTCCTCCACCGGTTCACAAATACGGCTAAAAGATATAACATGCTGATATCGACAGAAAAAACAAAATCGTTGGTTGTGTCCCAGAAGGTGTAAACTGGAAGTGAACAACAAAATTATAGAACAAGTGATGTCTTTTATGTATCTTGGGGTAGAAATAACAAGTGAACGGAACAGCTACAAGGAAGTCAAACAACAGGTCATGAAAGCGGCACGGGTATCTGGATACCTAAGAGACGTAACGTGGAAAAACAAATACCTCACAAAAGAAAGCAAAGTAAAAATATACAAAACAATGGTAAGACCAACAATGACCTATGCAGTGGAAACCAGAGCCGATACAAGCAGAACTAAGGAACTGATGCAGACTACAGAAATGAGCACCTTAAGAATGATAGTGGGGAAAAAAAGGAGGCATAGAGTCAGAAACAGAGATATAAGAGAAGAATGTGGAATCGGAGATGTAGCAAGATTCGTAAGAGGGAGAAGAAGAAAATGGAATGAGCACGTCCAAAGAGCAGACGATGAAAGATTAATCAAAATGGCAAGGGATCAAAGACCAAAAGGAAAAAGAGATCCCGGAAGACCGTTAAAAAGATGGATGGAAAGCAGGGTTTCCACATCAATTGAAACACCATAAGGAATGAATGCGTGAAGAAAAACAGGTTTCGACCTAAATAAGAGAAGAAGGAGAAGAAATACAGGAATTAAAATAAAATTATTTTTCTACCTATGTTATTAATAATAAACGTCATAATCATGAGCTAGATTGGACAGAAGTTGGGGCCTCGATGGAGTAGTGCGAGAACGCGTTGCCACTCGAGGTCACAGTGAAATGTAGTCGATCCGCTGGAGCGTTCGAATCCTAACTGGGGCGACCGCATTTCGCTTAATTAAGTTTAGGGTGCATGTTGCATGAATGTTTAGTGTGTAAGGGACGCCCGCATTCCCCTGAAGTAATGCGAAAGCGGTTCGGGGGGGGGGTAGTAGATGAATCAATGAAAAAAAAAGATTGGACAGAAATAAGAAATTTAATAATTCAGTGGTTAGTAATGAAAAAGTAAAAATAGTTCTGGAAATATAGATTTTAGGTATAGGACAATATTTATAAAAATTGTGAATTATTAACGTGACAATTAAAAAATATAATAACATACAGAGCGATCCATTTGAAAACTATGAGAAAATACTCTTTGAAATCAATTAAATTTGCGCTGGGGTACAGAGCGCCACTTATAATAAAATTAATATTTGGTGGTTGTGTCGTTTTAGTACATCACTTCGCTACATACCTACGAAATGTGTACTTTTAATTATTCTTAACTCACCCACCGAATTAATTTGTTAAACCTTGTGCCGACCAAAATATTCACATTTTGTAGATAAACTCGACAACGCCTCATCCAAAATAAAAAACCAGGAGATGGCTGTAAAGACAATTTTACGCCGAATTCAAAAATGTAAAACGATACAAGGTGTTCTATTTAAAATATAATACTTTGAAGGTGCTACGTCGTAACGAATCACCTTGAATATTTAAAAATATTTTTATAATGTGCACATTTTGGCACTACGTAACTTTTAAAATAAGAAAAATTTCTAAACAATTTGAATAATGCCAATATTGAACTTTGACGCACTAATTAGCAACCATGTATAGTACATACGAAGGTAATTTTTTCAGTAAAAAGCGAAAATCGTATTATCGGTGTTTTTCAGTTATCCGTGCCAATTTTTCCAGAGATTACCACGGATTATCAAGAATTTGCTGTACTTTTTTGTTCATTACAAACATGAAAGTCTCTCAATAAAATAAATATCTTAAAGTTAGTTTTTAAACTACCTAGGATTACAGTTTGTAACTTTCCACTGCATATTTTATTTCTAGTACTTATTCCTAGGTAAAATATCCTTAAGAAAAATAGATTCACCAGATATATAGAGAGGATGTAAACTATAGTAAGTAATAATTTCAGCAACACTGTAAAATTTGGGTTGATCAAAATCCGGCGTTACACTGCCAAATGCTAAGGCTCCTGCAGAGTTTCGTTCTATTCCAAGATTGAACATCCTCTTGCTGTGCATTACAGAAATTGTGCAAATGAATTCAGGTTTTCTGCTGGGTCGAATTACGAAAGCACCGTCTGCTAATCCACTGAGGATTCGCCGTGCTCCTTTCCTGTCTGTCTCACGATAGCTGGATTCTCGCGCCAGATCAACTGAAAAGTTATCTTTTTTAGTACATTCTACAATCTGTGCCTCATTATTTTACAGGAAGACCCAGATAGCATGCTGATATGAAAACTGTAAGTGATAAAAGATCGGTTAATGGAGAAACATTGTTTCACATTAAAATTCTAGAATTTTGCTTAACTTTCAATGCAGACAAAAACTACAAAATATTCAGTTTTGGATTTTTGTGGATAATGGGATTGGCTTACAATTTTACAGAGCTATTTTAATATTATTTAAGTAGATTTAAAATAAATATTTATATTTTTTATAGTTTCTTATATTTTCAAGATATTGATATTGCATTTTTAAATAGGCAACCATACCACTGGTGAGAAAAACTCTTCCTATGACTCAAAGTTTGTAAGTTTATTTTCACATATAATAGGGTTATAGAAAAATCTATTTACGCGTAGTAGGCAAGTTATTAAGTATTATTTTATAGTAGACTACGAATCAACAACAAAAAATAACAAACACAACCAAAAGAATCTATTTATCCCAACAATAGATGGATTGCTTCACCTTCACATATAAAAAATTCTATATAAAATACTGTTTATTAATAATAAGCCCCGAAAAAGACAAATCAAACTCGTGATTGTTTTAGGAATTAAAACTATTAAAGAATTTCATGCTTTTTTGCTTTAGTAGTATCCACAACATAATATAAGCTTTATAATTATTGTAAATGTAGCTAACTTTCTAAACCTTATTGTTAGTAGCAGGATGGTCAAACAGAAAAACATTTCGAAAGAAACCCTTATTTATACAAGGTGTCAATTTGAAAACGTACGATGTGTTACACCTTTGGAAGTAATAGTTATTAAATCTTTCTAGAAAACGTTTCTACAAACATGGAGGGGGACTCATCATGACCCATAAGGTAACTTTCCCCATTCAACCTCCTACGCTCTAGGTACGCCAACAAAAGAATTTCAAATGGTAACACCAACTTTGTGATACCTCATTGAAAAGCTCTTACAAAATGCTATGCGATGGCAGCAAACATTTTTTGCCGATTCGTTTCAGAAAAATAGGGTGGCCCCCAGATGTTGATCCCATTAGACTTGTTTTTATGGGGTCACTTAAAATCTTTTTACAAAACTCAACTTCAGTCCATCGCACAACTGCGGCAAGGAATAGTTCAGGAGTTCTGAGCTATTCCGCAACAAACCAAGAAGTTCTGGGAGAATTGATAGTAGATTATACGATTGCCAACTTAGAAGTTGAAGCACTTGAATTCATATTAAAACATTAAAGTGAAATGACACCACAGAATAAATACCTACGGACACAGAAGCGCCACTCTCGGCGGCGCCTTTGATGTTTCAGTAGCTAGATTTTGCGAGGCGGCCATATTGAAAGCAAGTAACTTAAGGCGGGTAATTTAAAAACTTGCATTAAAGGCTTGATAGTTTTATAATTTTTATGCTTTGATTTGGCACAAAGTAAAAATATATATATCTTTAAGAGTGTACATTAAAAAAATAAAATCTTATAAATGTTTAATATTAATCATTTTTACATTTTTTGCGTGCTTATTTCTAATGTTTCTATTAATATATTTTAAACAATAAAATATTTTTGAAGAGAAACAAAGACTTAAAAAATTGGAAATCGAAATAAAGAAGCAACGCAAAGATAAGAGATTGGAGAATAGTATCGATAAGAAAAAGACTGAAACAAATCAGAACACTACTTCGAAAATTGCTTCGAAAAAAGCTTCAAAGGCAGCCTCGACCATTATACGAAAAACTGCGCCCAAAATGCCTCTACACCATGTACGCGATATATTTAGAGCCGAAGATTACTATTCAGCTAATTACCACTGGAAAACGAGTTGAAGTATAAAGTAAGGCGACCGTATATAGAGAGCTGTGGTATTTTTGTGTGCAAAATATTTATGGTACATATCTTGAAATAAAATGTCGAAGATGTACCAGATGCCAATCAACGGTTCAATATCCAATGCCAATGATTGGCTACCCTACCAATCAGTGGTTCAATTCTTATGCCAATCATTAGCTATACTGCCAATAGCTGGCACAAATGCAGTCCTTTACTTTTATTTTTTTTTCACTTATTTCAGAAACTTGTTGAATAAAAACTTTACAGATTTATGTAGCAAAACATCGAGGACCAAACTTAAAAAATATCAGTTTTCTACCACTAATACTGATGATGTACTGAACCTTCGAAGGTGAAAAACCTCTTAAGGCGCCAATCAATGGGTGTTTTACCCTTAAGAGTTTTGTGTTTTCAATTCAGATAATGTACCGTTGTGCGTCTTGTGGAAAACAAAAGAAGGTTAGTTCTTTATTTACATTGGAATTGTTGAGGCAATTAGGTGCGGCACACCACCGACCACCTTTTAATGCACTAATATTAAAATCAGTCTTAGTAATTTAATTGTTATCATAAAATACGGTTGACAAACTGGTCAACTCGCATTGAAACTAATGGATATAAACACAAATCTACTCACTGCCAACATGGCTACCGCTAAGCATGCGCACTCATTTTCAGATTCGCTTAAAACCGAGAGTGGCGCTTCTGTGTCCGTAGGTATTTATTCTGTGATGACACTATTGTAGGCATGGAATTCAAAAATTCAAATTTGCGCGGGTTGTAATGCGTAACGTTTGTTAGCGCTGGAGTAGCGCGCGACAGTGAAAGCTGTCTGTCTGTGTTTTAAGTTCGTACGTTATGGTAACATTAGACGTTAAGTTCTTATGTAGTCAAGTGTTAGTTAAATTTAAATAAAATAACTAAAAAGAATCTTTAAGTGTATTTATGCAAAAGCTCAGCAGACCTGCAGATCAGGTGTGGGGTAAAGCAACGAGTAAAAGAAAGGAGTAAGCAACGGGCGGAAGCCGAGCTCAAGGCAACCACGTTTTCCAAAATGGATAATGTAACAGTGGTAGAGCAAATGGAGGAAAGAGCGGAGGAAGCAGGGCCATCAACAGCAACTATCGAGGAAATAGTTGAGGCGGCAGTTAGGGCTATTCAAATTAGCCGAACCAATGTGCCACAGCAGCAGCAGTACTCCAACAGGGAAATTTCCGCCTTATTGCCCAACTTTGCCGATGCAGACAGCGAAGATGTAGAAAATTGGCTATTGAGAGTGGAAGCGGTTCAAACCAGCTACAATGTTCCTGAGAAAGTGATGCAACTTATCCTGGTGACGAAATTAACTGAAGCAGCCTTAGCATGGTACCATTCGAAGGTGGAATACATAACCCTACCTTTTTCGAAGCTGAAATCCGAATTAAGAAGTATGTTTGCGAGCAGGCCAAGCCGAATCAGTCTTATGAAGAAGTTTGAGTCGCGTCGTTGGAAGAAGAATGAGAAGTTTTCCGTATACTTCAGTGATAAGGTAATCCTGGCAAATCAGTTAAGGTTAGATGAAGAGGACATCATCGAGTACATGATAGATGGGTTAGACCATCCAGTTTTGCAAAGCCAGGCAAGAATGAAGGGTTTCGAGTCATTGACGGACCTACAACAGGTGATGACCAACATAACGAATGCTGACAGAGGAGTGCAGATGGCAGTGAAACAGAGTCCCAGTACATCAGCTGTGAGAAATGCAGCTACAGTGCGTGCCCAACCAACCGCGAGTGTTGTTTTTAGGTGCTACAACTGCAACGGTACCGACCACAAATACGCAGAATGTCCAAGGCCAAAGCGTGTAAGGGGGTCATGTTATGAATGTGGGGACAGTCGACATCAGCGAAGGGATTGTCCCAAGCTACGACGTCCAGACCCTGCTCCACAACCAGACTCTACAAGTACGCTTCTGGTTACTGGGGAATTGAAAGTGTCTGAGGTATCGGAGACCGTGAGCCGATCAGCACAGACGCCAGCTTATACAGTAACGGCATGCCTGGATAAGTATAAGTATCCTTTAAAAGCGGTAATAGATACAGGTAGCCCGATATCGTTGATTAATGAAGGTTACATACCCATGAAATTTATGGAACCTTGTGTAAATGCAGATAGCTATTCTGG
>JABXWE010016167.1:0-12196 GCA_014611495.1 Limonius californicus | reverse complement strand
AAAATAAATCATTTATTTGGTCTTATATTTTTTTGAAAAACAAATTTGCTGAAGTATAATTGGCGTTGATTTTAAATACGTATTAAATTGTTGGCACGATTTCTGAAAATTTACTTTCGTAAGTAATATGGCTTTGAGAACTGGGACTCTCAGTTGTGTTTTTTCGCGGGAAAAGACCCTTTCTACGAGTGCATTAGTACCGGGCAGACAAAACATATACAAGAATTATAAGAAAGTTCGTATGTTTCAAATTATTGGTGTGAAAGTGTTTGAACAATTCCACCCAACGATTTTCGGTTGAAACATTCCCAGTGTTTCATTCTGTCAGTTTTTGTACTGTAATGTATTTGGAAAGAAGTGAATACTCATCAAATACTCTGTGTCTTGTTTAAAATCAATAATTCCTTTTGCAATCAATTCATCCATTAAACTTTGAATTTTTTCCCACCTAGGTATTTTGGTTAAATTCGCCCATTCAAATATTTTTAATTCTTCAAAGAGCACAGTCCACTGCTCCAAATATTCTTTGCTTATTTTATAGAATTCAGCAGCTGTAGTTTTCATATATTCTTCGTCAACACCACTGTAGCCACTTTCTTGCAATTAGAGCGAAAACTGTGGTTCTCTTGCACCTTGTGGTAAGCCCAGACACCTTCCGCCGTAGCAATTTCCAGATCTTTCGAAGTTGGTAAAGCCGTTTTCTTAAAAAAATTAATCAATGAAAAACTTGTAGCGGCAGCAAGATCGGAATTTTTATGTTTTTCTGATCTTAAATGCTGGTTAATATCGCTGGCACCTCCATGGGCTATGTTAAATTCTGCACGACACTTTTCACATCTGACGTCAGGTGGAGTAGTTCTTTGCTTTATAAACGGGTACTTAGTCTGCAGATGAACATTAAAAGTACACTTGCGATTAGGCATTGTTAAAATAAAGGGTTCATATAGAAGAAACTTAAATTAACTACAATAACGCACGTCGATAAAAAAAGAATAATCAATCAATAAGAAAGATGCTGTCTTGTACGTCAGGTTTGGGCATGTGTACTCGGATCCGAAGAGCGCGCGGACTACTTACAATGTGTGAGATTAATTGGCATGCCGATGATTTTAGATTTTTAGCGCTTTTTTTCAAAGTTGTTACCGTGGGTTGCTCTCTTTCTAAAAACGGGACATTTCGGCGTCCCGAAGCTGTGCTTGGGGACAACGGGACAGGCTACCTAAAAACGGGACGGTCCCGTTCAAAACGGGACGTATGGTCACTTTATGTATAGTATTCATAAGCCTTTTCGGTAAGCGATCTTATATTTAAATTCGTTCTTGTAATCCACGAACTTTCACAAAGCCAGTATGTTCTAAGAAAATCTACCAAAACACATACGAACTTAGTCGAGCTTGTAATATATACAGCATGATCTTGCTAGCATGTGGTATTAGAGCAAGTATACTGTAGATACCTAGACACTCTTCGAACCTTTCCTGATATAATATATTTTTTTGATATCACACTACCGTGGTGGTGATCTACCCCTACTTCTTCGCCTGTAATTTTATATTGTAAAATTGATTTTCTTGGCTTTCAACTTGACCAAATAGGACAGAGAGGAGATCGGATAAGCAATGGCGTGGTTGAATTTCTTGGAGTATGGATACGTTTGCTGTATCTGCTGTCCAAGGTAAACTTATTATGCGTTAATTTTTTAGTAGCCCCTTCTACTTCTTCTAATCGGGCTACATATCTAACCCTTTTAGTCTAATTCGTGCAGCTGTAAGTAGTGGATTTTCATATAGTTTACTTTTCATAGTGTTTAGTGTCGTCAAGTGTGTATGATGCCATCTATATTGCATACAATACTGTTTTCATTGTATTTGATTGACCAGTTTGATGGCTTAAACTTGTTGATGATCTTGTTCTCGTTTTAAACAGTTCACATCGTTCGCCTCGCGTTGCATAGCATTGTACCTCTTTGCAGAAATTGGTGAAGTATATATTTTTGTTTGTGAGACAATACCTTTAAACCAGTTAATTTAATTTTAGATGTGGTGCCTGAGCTGGTTCAGTTATGGAGCCTGTTGATTTTCGTGTTTCCTTTCGATTGCACTGGCCAACTCCCATTTTGGTGCCTTAAAATTTGGGCCTGTTTTTGTATAAACTTGAGGCACTGATTCGAAAAACGTCTTTAATTTAGCCCTAACAGATCTAGTTTTTGAGATATGGCATATATATATAGTTAGCTCGGCAGGCCCAGTAGCCCCAAGGCTTGTTTTGTTATTGACTTCCATCGCTTCCTGTCTCTAGCCGCCATCTCCCAGTTCCCGATCTTTAATTTCACAAGGTCGTCCTTCACCGCATCCAACCATCTGGCTCTTGGTCTCCCACTCCTCCTTCTTCCTTCGACGCCGCGTTTAAGCACGACCTTTGTAGCCCTATTCTCCGCCATCCTCTCTACATGTCCCAATCATCGAGTCCGGTATGATTTTATTACTTGTGTTATACTCGGCTCTTTGTATAATTCCATTACTTCTGCATTTGTTCTTCTTTGCCATTGGCCATCCACCATTTTACCCCCGAATACTCTTCGTAAGATCTTCCTTTCCCAGATTTCCAATCTTTTTTGGTCGTTTTTTTTAGTACCCACAACTCACTCCCGTACGTCACTACCGGTCTGATAACTGTCTTATATACTCGCAACTTTACTCTCCTTGATATAATGTTTGACTTACATGTTCTTAGAAAAGCTACTGCACTCTTGTTCGCTTTTGCTAATAGCGCCTTTATTTCCGCACTGTCTCCCCCTTTATTAGTTATTGTGACTCCAAAATAGCAGAATTCGCTCACTTCTGCAAACACATACTCCCTCCCTTCTGAGTTTTTAATTTTTATGTCCCCGTACCATCTTCCTTCCTCCCCGCTGCTTACCACCATGTACTTAGTCTTTCGCTCATTAAACTGTAAGGCATATTCCCTTGCGGTTTTCTCCAGTCTTTGTAGTACATTTTATAATTCGCTTCTAGTTCTTGCGATAATTGTAATATCATCTGCGAAGGCTACACACTGGTGTCTATGATGATATATTGTGCTTTGGGTGCGGATTTTACTGTTTCGTAATGTCTTCTCCAGGACTAAATTGAATAGGCCCGTTGACAATGGGTCCCCCTGTCTTAGCCCTCTATTTACCTCAAAGGCTTCTGATAGGTTGCCGTTTACCTTCAGCTTACTTTTAGCTCTTTGGAGGGTCATTCTTGTTAATCTTACTAACTTGGTAGGTATCCCCAACTCTTCCATCGCTTTATATAGTTTTTTCCTATTTACGGTGTCATATGCCTGCTTGAAATCAATAAATATCATGTGCAATGCTAGGTTGTGTTCGTAACTACTTGAAATTATCTGCTTCATGACAAATATCTGGTCGGTGACCGATCTGTTCACCCTAAATCCGCACTGATAATCGCCGATGGCTCCTTCTAACATGCCACTCAGCCTGACTTTTATGATATTTGCTAGTACTTTTTACACTACATCCAACAAGGCTATCCCTCTGTAATTCTCACAGAGTGCTCTGTCACCCTTCTTAAATACCGAGCATAGTATAGCCTCTGATCACTTTGCTGGCATTTTTTCCTTGCTCCACACTTCTCGTATAAGCTTGTGTACTTTTTCTAACAAACTTTCGCCGCCTATTTTTACCAGCTCTGCCGCCATTTTCTCCCGCACTCTTATTATTCTTTAATTTTCTCACTACTGTTACAATCTCTTCTAGACTTGGATCTTCTTCCACAGCGTTTCTTCTACCTTCTTCCAACACATTTCTCACTTCGTCTTCCCTCATTTCGGGTTCCATTCTTTCGTCATTTAACACTTCTTGGAAATGTTCCGCCCATCTATTTAGCCCCTCATTTACTTCTCCCACCATGTTGCCTTCCTTGTCTTTACATAATAAGGGTTTTCCTTTATAGCTCACGTTTTCATTTTTTACTTCTTGGTAAAAGTTTCTTATATCCTTGCTGTTAAAATTATCCTCTATCTTTTGTAATTCTTGATCCATAAATTTCCTCTTTTTACTTCTGCAGATCTGCTTGGCCCTCCTTCTGGTCCCCTGATATTTTGTTTTTGCTTCCGGTGTATTTTTCTGCATCATTATCATTCTAGCTACTGTTTTTCTGTTTTTAACTGCCTTTCTGCATTCATCATCATACCATTTGGTGTGGGCCTGACGCCTATTTTCGTCTTTCATTACCTTGGCGGCCTTTAGTATCGACCTCTCTAAACTGCTCCATTCCCTTTATATCTTGAGACCTATCCTCGTTAATAGTACTCTGCTGTAGGTTACTTCTATATTGTTGGATGGCTCTCTCATCCCGAAGTTTACTGCTGTTATACCTTAGTATAGTCCTCTTTTTCACCATTTCTTTTTTGAAGTTTTTTGCTCGATCTGTATCCTTACTAGGAAATGGTCCGAGTCTGCATCCGCACCTCTACATGACCTCACATCCTTGATACTTTGTAGGTGCTTACCTTCTACTAGCACATGGTCTATTCGGTTTACTACATTTCCATCCGGCGACGCCCATGTCCCCTTATGTATCTTTCTTCTTCTTCTTCTTCTTTAACAGCCCCTTGCAACCCACTCCTGGCTATACGCCACCGCTGTCTTCTTCCATTTCTCCCTGTCTTGCGCCAGTTGCAACTATCTACTGCCTGCTGTTTCTTTTAAATCATCGTGCCATCGTCTTGGCAGTCTGCCCACGCTGCGTTTGTTTAAGCCTGGTCTCCATTGTAGGATGCGTTTTGACCATCTGGAGTAGTCTGTCGTGCGATGTGCCCGGCCCAGTTCCATTTCTGCTTTGCAATATAGTCTATGACGTCTTCTACCTTTGTTCTTTTCCTAGCTTAGCTTCGTTTGGAATATGGTCTCTCAGGCTTACTCCCAGCATCAATCTTTCTATGACTCGTTGAGTTACTCTAAGTTTTTTAGCAGATTTGATGGTTAGTGCCATAGTTTCTATTGCATAAGTCATAACCGGTAAAACGCAAGTATTAAACACTTTTTTCTTTAAATTTATTGGTATCTTTTGATTTTTCAATACATGCCCTAGTTTTCCGACTGCTGCCCAGGTCATTCTTATGCGTCTACTTATTTCTGCGGTCTGATTTTCCTTGCCGAGTGTGATTTTGTGTCCAAGATAGATGTATTCGTCTTTTCTGTTTATTGAATCGTTGTTCACTGAGATGATTACATCTTCTGGGGTCATTATTTTGGTCTTACTGATATTCATCTGTAGGCCGCATTCAGCTGATCTCACCTCAAGTTCGCATAACATTCCCTGCAGTTCCTCGATGTCTTGGCTAAAGAGTACGATATCGTCGGCAAAGCGGAGATGACTTAAATATCTGCCGTCAATATTTATTCCCTTTTTTCCCAGTTGAGTGTTTTAAATATATCCTCCAAGACAGGGGTGAATAATTTAGGAGAGATAGTGTCACCCTGCCTCGCTCCTCGTTCCATTGGTATTTTATTAGTTTTGGAAGTTTCCGTGATATGAACTTCCATTGTCGCTTTATTATATATATTTTGGAGTAAGTTTCTGTACCTGGAGTCTATTCTGACATTGTTCATGGCCCTGAAGATTGCCCAAAGTGCTATGGAGTCAAAAGCCTTGTTGTAGTCAATAAACACAATATGGATTGGAACGTTATATTCATTGCATTTTTCTATGAGTAATCGTACCGTTTGTATGTGATCAATAGTGCTGTGACCCTTCCGAAAACCCGCTTGTTCTGGCGGTTGATAGTCGTCAAATTTATTTGCGAGTCTGTTTTTCCCAGGATTCTTTTTTATTTTTGGTTATTATTGAAATATAGAGACGGTGAATGTATTTTCGTCTGAATTAAACACCCTCAACCTGCGCACAGGCGTTAGGAATGTACTTCCCAGTAATCCCCATACCTGCTCAGAGAGCTTTTAGTTGTTATGTCCTTCAACTGATGTATTCTCATGTATCTCCTTATGCTGAAAGTATGTTGAAGCAATTCTCATATTTCTCTCCGTCGCAAATTCGATTAGTTTTCTCCCATTTTCGTTACTTTCTTCATGTTTACTGCTGTTCCCTATGGTCGGCTTCTACATATCTTCTTTCCCTACTTTCGCGTTACAATCACCAACTACCATTTTAATGTCATTTTTGGCAGCCCCTGATACACTCTTTCCACCTCATCGTAGTACTCGTTTTTTTCTTCTTCGTCTTTCTCCTCAGTGTGCGCGTGCACATTTATGATACTGATATTCCTGGATTTTCCCTTTATCCGCGTATTACATAACCTGTCTGACACTGGTTGAAAATTCAGATATGGCATATCTACCTTATATACTGATTCAGATTATGATTTTATAAAAATTATTTGATTTTTTATTCAATTTAGACAAATATACGTTGGGATATTATTATTTTTCACTCTACTAATAAAGTATCTAAACTCAAAAACACATACAGTGATTAGTAAATTTGATCACAGAAACATTTTCTCTTATATGTTTTTCTATAAGGACCGTCCCTCTGAAGGCTCCAGCAGTAGTCCGTCATCATGTGCATTCCCACCTTCGTTGGTATCTCTCTTCCATAATTGTTAATTCCTGGTGGAACCTTTCTCCCTGTTATTCGCTGAAATCGCCAAGGTTTTCTGGGAAACGATCTAACTGGCTGCAGAGATAATGAATCTTAACGCCCATCTTATAGCCAAGCCTATTAAAATTGCAAAACGTGTCTACTAATTCAGGGTAATTATCTGCCTTATGGTTTCCAAGAAAATGTTGAAGCACTAGAACAAATGTAGACCAGGCAGAAGACTCGGTTTTATTCATTGAATCAGTGAAATGTGAATCCTTACCAAGTTATCTTATCTTAGAGCCATTAAAAATCCCCGTGATTAATTTTCCTATGTTTAGTCCAGGAAATTTATTTCATAAATATCCAAAACACAACCTTTCTTTGCTTAAAGCCTTCACGAATTCTTTCATTAGGCCTAGCTTAGTATACAGTGGTGGGAAGATGATTTTTTCTCCGTCAACCAATTGATCATATTTTACATTACTTTTTTTTATTCAATGGTCATTTTTGGCTCTACTGTCCTAAGGACATATAAAGCAAGGATATTATTTAAGAAGACCGCTAACATCGTTGCAGAATACTAAGTTGGTGTCCTCAGATAGGAAAAGCGGTAAATTTTTTCTGTTTCTATAAAATGATATATTGATACCAGATTTAAGTACATTCTTCTCTTTTAACCTGGAGGCCAATAGTTCGGAAGACTGTTTTGAGAGGTTTAGATCCCAAAGACATTAAGTTCACTTCCTCCACTTCTGTTATATTGTATGTTACCGGACATGTATCACTCTTGATCATCCCCTGAAAGCGTAGGTAGACTGCCGAACGGTGGAATGGTCGCATCATCTGAATGTGGAGCAGAATACACCCACTTGCTTCGAATATTTCGATTGATGCCCTTGATATTGACTAGACAAAATTAACAATCGTCGTGTTGGTTTTTTGGTTCCTCCATACCATTAGCACTCCAAACTTCAGGCACCTCCTTTTCTATTAATCCATTGTCTCAAATGCTCTATACATGTTGTACATACAGTTTCGGGAGCCCACCACCTCTCCTCCAAGCTGGATACCGAAGTACTCAAAATATGTTATGTTAACGAACTCAGGTTTCCTGCGCTCTTTTAAAATATATTCGCATCTTCAGCAGATAAGGTTGCCAAGCTGTATCTCCAAAAGCAGAGCTAATATTCGTAGAAACAAACGGAAGATTGTATCGGAATCAGCACTTTAAACATATCCAAGATGATGTATAACTTCCAAAGCACCACATCAAAGATTTTATTTTATTGGGTTGCGTTATTCATTGGATCGTCTCGCATCACAGCCCAGGCAATTTACAATTCGAGCAGTTGTGATTCCTTGATCGTATCTTCTATTTCATGTTCTAGCTGATTCCATAAAATTTAATTATCATTATTGTTGGTGGAATATATCAGAAATATTGTGGAAAGCTTCTCGTTCCTCGATTTTTACTAAATTGCGGCTTCTCTGACTTTCCAACTGAGCAATTGATGATCTGACCCATTCTGCATAGAGTCTTGTTTGTATATCTGCAACAGACCTACACCAACGTTAAATTAAGTGAATTAGGTTAATGTGACGGTGAATGTTATTTCGACAGAATTTTGCGATGGAAGAGACACGGGCATTTGCATTGGTTCAGTACAAACATTTTGCTGCGTTAAGCTTGGTCTTTTTTAACTAAATGGTCTAGGAGAATCAGAAATTAAGAGACGTGGAAGAAGGAAATGCAAGATGCAATGCAAGAAAGAGACTTACAAGAGGAGGCATGGAATGATAGAGAAGAGTGGTAAAAGGCGTAAAGAGGAAGCGACTACAGTCGTAGAAACTCGTAGAAAAAGAAGAAGTTTAGGAGGTTCGGAAGATAATTTATCAGCAGAAATTCAGAAAATTGATGCCACTATCTTTCCAGCAGAATTTTCGGACTTCGCCTGGTTGAACCTTAAACATTTAATGAGTAATCATGTAATCACAGTATCATGAATTTTATTCAATGATTTCTGTTGTTGCAGTTTTTGTACGTCTACTGCGAGGGTCGCCTTTCAGACTTCCACGAGTACAATTTAATTCACTTTTGGGCAGTTGAAACTGAAGGAATAAATCGCCTTAAACATTTTTCATTTCTGTATAAATCTCTGTTTAGGCCAACTATTTTTAACAAACTATTCAATAACAGTACAATATTCCATTTTCCATTTAAATAAACACACTAATACTTTCACTATGAAGACCATTATACCAATTAACTACTAAACAGAATAACTTATTATTTTACAATTGCTGATATGAAAGTTCATTGCACTAACAATTTCAGAATACTGATACCATCTATACTTCATTCAGAGAACTTTTCAAATTGTCCTCGTACAAATAAATTTCTAAAGTTACTTTTTTTTAGGAAACTAAACAATGCTTTACTGGCGATGTATGCACACAACCTCTACGAAAACTTGGTGATACCTCAAGCTAAGCACACCAGGGAAAATTACTGCATAAAATTATCTAGTAAATTATTCGGGGACGTATCTTCCAATCTATATATGAAGACGTGGCATGAATCTGAAATTAAAGAATCCCAAAAGTTTTTGATGGAAACATTTAACCAAGTTAAACAAAATTTAAAAGTAGCCCTACAAAAGGAAACGTGGATGGATGATCCTTCGCTAACAAGCACCTTATTCAAACTCCAGAAAATGGAGTTGACTTTTAATAAACAAGAAGACAGTTACAATAATGAGAAAGATCTCAATGATAAATATAGGGCTGTAACTATGACTACAGATTTTCAGAATAACGCAGTGAAGATGTTAGAAATAGAAAGAAAAATGCGATATGCCATGATAGGAAAAGAATATTCCACTGACGATTTGTAAGCACATTTATAATATGAGTCTTAAAAAATTTATATGTGGTATTTATTTGTTTAATACAGATGGAGTTATTTCGTTAACGCTTACGATAGTGCGCCAACTTCTTTCTACTCCAAAGCATTAATAAGTAAGTTTTGTTTTCATAGAAGTATTATCAAAATTTACATACACTAATTGATATTCTCTACGGTACAATTTCAGTGGCACCTTTGGGGATGATTAAACAACCTATTACAAAATTTCCGGGATACATGACCATGGCACGAATTGGATTATCCTTAGCTAGAGAAATTGGTCGTCACTTCGATCCGGTAGGAATAGAACATGAAATGACTTTAACAGAGGACGCTCAATCGTTCTATCATTCCCTAGAGAGTAATATGGAGAATGAATCACTATTTGACGTTAATAAATCGATTGGTCATCAAACAGCTGTTTTTAAGGTATCCGCTTATTTACTTCTTCGTAAAATAAGTTACAATCACTAGGAACTACAAATATTATTACAGGTTGACCCTAAATTATCAAATAACGAAAGAATTGCGGATAACACAGGCTTCAGATTGGTGTCGGACGGGTTTGTCGACTTCGGTGACCAAAGCCTTCTACCGTGGGTTTCGACGTCCTTCTCAATAGAACAAGTATTTTATATCACTGTAGCTCAAGGTAACTATCAATTAAATTACTACAATACAGTGTTAACCAAGCCGAGTTTGTTGTAGAATATTGCCAAAACACCGACATGCCAGAATTCATGCAACAATTATTTGAATCGGAAATTTTACCAGCTTCTCTTCGAGTTGAGAATATAATGACAAATTCTAAACAATTTCCCAAAGTTTTTAATTGTCCTCGGGGCTCACCTATGAATAATAATCCTATGAAAGTTCAGTTTCCTCATTTAGAAGAAGAAGATGAGGAAGACGAAGAATACTGATATTAGTAGTTAGAATACATTTTTGTATTTAAATTTGTATACAAATAAAAGTTACATAATAGGTTTACATAACGTCGATTCTGGCTTGGGTTTGAAACCTAAGCATTACTATGCAGATTTATAAAAATCCTGTCTGACATCCACCACACATCATTTCCCAATCCGGCTTGCAACCGTGGGATCTTAATGCTAAAAACCTTCTCTGGAATTTCTGTCGTTCGGATTCGACGTTAAACTGTAGGTCTTCGATGTTTCTACCTTAGCGCTTAGGAGAAACACGTAACAGAGAAGAGACCGATGCCCCACAGTGTAATAAAAAGGTTGTTAATAGTGATCATGATGAATCGGTTAATAAATGGGATTACACATAGAATAGTATGACGTGGAACAATTAGCTTTTTATAAGATTTGCAATAAATAAATTAATTTCGGCTCACTTCGACTCAATCAATTTCAATTATCGATTTATATTTTTATTGCTAGGTATTGACAGTATTAATTTTTAACGCAGTTAAATATTGTTTTGTTTGCTTTTATACCAATTAATGATTTTACAATTCAGAATTCTTCTACAGCCTTTCATTTTCCAGTGGGTGTTAAGCTAATTCTTTGGGGCACGCATTTTTTTAAATTTTCTTTTCAATCAGCTACTGCAATTTAACCTCTGGTTATCGGTGTTTATAAAGACAAAATAATTTGTAGATTAACTATCATCGCTTATTGCTATAAGACTATAAGAAGAATTGCATTACAGCAAGCAATGAAAAGGCACAATAACATTTATTTATACTTTACCTTTATTTCATTCTGTTGATAGCCATCAATCCAAAAATATCCGTTAGATAATAATAATTAGTATATGGATCATGAATTTTTCAGTGCATAAGGTATTGAAAAGGCACAATAAACATTATCCATATACAGGGTGTTTATTAAACATCCGGCAAAAATTCAAGGGATTACTCCCTGTACTATTCTAAGAATATTTTGTCCTTTGATGATTTTTGAAAAGCCGCTTTGTTTCGAAGATCCAGGGCGAGAAAAATTTTCGACAAAACCAATTTTGTTATTTTGCAAATTATTAATGTAGCCGAAATAAAAGTGTGATATTAAATTAGTAATAACACTCACGTATAATTATGACGACTATTTATTAACAAATCAAAACATACACAATTTAATTACGGGCACAAAGAAAAGGTATACACGCGCAGACTCGTTACATTCCGGACCTGTCACCAACTGTAGTGGTCGAGAGTGGCGTCCCGGAAACTGCCTGTCCGCCATGGTCGGTTTACGGCTTCCCGATTGGCTGCTTCGTACGGTTGCATTTCCGTAGAATGTTCTGGCCGTTCTATGGAACCGCGAAAGTTAAAAAGCCTGGGACCGGTACATCACCCCCTTTCCAGTGAAACGGCTAAGTTGCGGAGAATCGTAGGGGTGGTTTTGTTGTCCTACCTGATCTCGTGTGCGTAGCGGATTGATGGTGTTGGTGGGCTAAAAATGCGGGTTTCAATCGATCGGTTGAAACGACTTTGGTGCTACCATTGCAAAGTATCTTGTAAACTTTGGTGTTTACTCGGGCAATGACTTCATGAGGTCCTGTATAGGGATGCTGAAGTGGACGGCGGACCGTGTCATCGCGTAGAAACACATGTGTGGCAGTAGCAAGGTCTGGGTGCACAAACACAGTTTTTGCGTTGTGGTGGTTTATTGGTACGGCCCTTAGTTCCCGCATTTGCCGACAGAGGATGGCTGCAAAA
>JABXWE010016166.1:0-12245 GCA_014611495.1 Limonius californicus | reverse complement strand
AGACTGAGAGAGCCGTGGTGAAAACACCGATACGTGCAGTGAGTTACCCGTGGGTAGAATATTTCGGTGTTTCCAAATTTGTTACCAGAAAGTGTGTTGGTCTTGTTAATTTGTCTTGTTGTTTCCGTGCGCAGGTTTTTGGTAACAAGTTCGTACAAACCGCTTAAGAAAGTTCAAATAACTAAAACACGTACAAACATAACGTAGCATGTGGACGCAAGTGCAGTCTTTAAATTCGGTTTTACAGATATCCTGATCACGTGATCGGCATTGTATTATTTAACTATGACTTTTAATAAAAAAATTGCATTTACTGACAAACAATGGCTGATTTACGCCAATATTTGAAAGAACTCTAGTTTGAACTTATTGAAATTTACAGCAGCTATATACCTACCAACGGAAAATCAAGTATATAGACTAAAATAAAGGAACTTGGAAACCTTTTGTTAACAATTTCAAAGCAGTAGATGATATAGCTGACTAGGATACTATTTTAAAAACTATATCTGTATGAGAACCTGTTGTAACCAAATATTGAAGAAAATCAATGGCTCAATTCATTCCGGTGCTGAAAAGGAATGCGTTTACAAACCACTTTTGTAATATTTTGCTCAGTTCAACTTTTGTGTAATAAAGAGGTATCACGGTATTACGGCTTGCTTTCTAATATGAATGCCCATAATGTACAGGCATAATAGACAGTCAATTACTTATTATTATTATTATAACATTTTTATTTTTGTCAGAGTAATAATAAATTCAAAACTATGTGTTAATTATATTATCCATATTTTATTAACAGTAGCCTTATTTATTCTAAATTAGAAACCCTTAAATTTCTATTTACTTGTATTTACCTTAAAATACCTTAGATTGCCAAGGTATAGAACCCTCAGTATGAAAGTAGTTTATAAACATATTGTTGGGAGCGTTTTTATTCAACTAATAAACAAGATTATTTCGTAGATCTTAAGTTTCACATATCCCTTGTATATTTATAGTAGGAGTGGATTGTTGGAATTGAACCGTGCATGCGCCAATGACAGACGAGGGTCGCAAATACGCGAGGCTACATACGGAAACATGAAACAAAGAAACGACTCGCCAATCCGTCTGCTGCCATTAAGTACTGCTGTGTAACTTACCGGAGGCCCATCCTCTTCGATCGATTGAAGGGCCAGTTTTTTGATAATACTTTAGATCAAATGTTTAACTCTTTGATTGGTTCACCCTGATAATTGTTAACTTCCACATTATTGTCCATTAGATAATTATTTCTTATTTTTATTGTAGTTGTATACATGGTTGAGTTAGTAACAGTAATATTAATAATATTGTCTTAGACAGACATAGCATTGGAGGATTTTATCCTCTAACAAAAGTTCACATGGATAAAATCATTGGTCAAGACCTATATTGATGATGTCTTGAGGTAAGCGTCTTTTTAATCGGGTGTAGATAATTATTTCTGTTTTTTAGCATTTTTAACACCGCCCCCAACACCTGAGTAAGAGCGGCTAGTGAACTAGTACAAAGAAACCAGAACTGAACTGTTGATAGGGGCAGACTCAAACTCTCATCATACAATCTGGGGCAGCAGCAACACGAACAATCAAGATGCGTCTTGACTAGCCTTTATTTGTAGTAATAACCTGCATGTAATAAACGTGGGCCATGAACCCACCTTTCTAACAACTGTTAGGAGGAAGATAATAGTCCTAAGCCTAGGAACCTCCGAAATATGCAGAAAGACAACAAAATGGCATGTTTCTAGTGAGCCATCATTATCTGATCACAGACACATTCATTTTGAGATATCTGATGTAGCAAAAACAGTGCCTATTTATAGGGATCCTAGGAGGACTGATTGGAACTCACATAGGGTAGACCTAAAGGCAGATATCGTGGCCAACATAAACACGGCTCGTAGCAACCCCTTCGAAATTGAGGCTGTATCAGGTCAACTACAAAGATCTATTCTAACTTCATATCAGAATAACTGTCCACCAAGAAACATAACCACTAATAAAAAGGTGGGGTTGTGGAACAATGACCTCGTTAAAATGAGGAACAATGCTCGGAAACTCTTCAATAGATCAAAAGCAACAGGTGATTGGGACAAATACTCCAGAGTCCTCACCGAATACAATAAAATGATAAGGAAAGCTAAGATGGACTCGCAGAGGAAGCTTTGCCAAGATGTTGAAAATACATCTGAAGTGGCAGGACTCCACCATATCCTGGCTAAAGCGCCCCTAAACCCTGTAGGTTCTTTAAAAAGACCCTCAGGAAACTTCACTGTTACTGGCAAGGAGACTGTGAAGCTTTTGCTCCAAAATCACTTTCCAGGATCAGTAATAATAACCCAGCCAAATCCTATTCAAAACTCTAATAACTCTTTCTACAGAGCTACAAGAGAAGATTGGGAGGTAGCTAACTGCGTGATCAATTACGACAAAATAAACTGGGCTATCAACAGCTTCAAACCATATAAATCTCCCGGACCTGACGACATTCTTCCGGAAATGCTATCAAGTCCTAACACCAGTGTTGTGCAGGCTATTTCGAACTATCTTGACCCTAGGTCATGTATCTCAAACCTGGCGACCTGTCAAAGTGGTCTTCATGACAACGCCGCGTCGAAACTGATACTCCCAAGCTAAGGCATTTAGACCAATAAGTCTATCATCATTCATTCTGAAAACGATGGGAAAACTAGTAGAAAGGCACATAAGGGAAGGGCCACTCATAGAAAAACCTCTACATCAAAAGGTAAATCATGTGAAAGCGCTCTCCGTACCCTGGTCAACAGGATAGAGCGCTGTCTGCAAAACAAGGAAATCGCTTTAGGAGCCTTCCTTGACACACCCCTTTTATAATACCTCCTCTGAATCAATGATTCAAGCGGCTAAGAGATGTATTGAGGTATTGACGACCTCATGTAGGTGGCTAAGAAACATGCTGCAAAGCCGACAAGTACAAGCCACATTATGCGGCGAAGAGATGGAGGTATCGGTAACCAGGGAATGCCCGCAAGGAGGCGTACTATCCCCCTTACTTTGGGATCTGGTTATAAACGAACTCACAAACCTGTATAACGAAGGCTATTTTATCCTTAGTTATGCAGGCTATATAGTCGTCCTTATAGAGGGTAATCAGGGCAATATAATTTCAGAAATAATGCAAACTGTTCTGGCTAAGGTCCAGACGTGGTGTAACAAGGAAACTCTTACAGGAAATCCTGCAAAAACCAGCCTCTTACCATTCACTAGCAAGAGAAATCACGGAGTTGTAAATCCTCCAGAACTCTTCGGAGAAAGTTTGCAAATCAAAATATTTGGGTGTGATTCTAGGCACCAAGTTGACCTGGAACCAACATTTGCAAAGACCACCCCCACAAGCTTACCAAAACAGTGCTACAACTACTACAGTAGGACTCAAACTGAGTAGTGACAGGACTCCTAACGGGATATTGGCACTTCAGACAACATCTCTACAACATAGGTCTATTTAACGAAGCTCCTATATGCAACTGTGTGGCGAAGAAGAGGAAACAGCCTCTCACATAATATTCCAATGCGAAGCCTTAGCTCGTAGAAGATATCAAATCTTTGAGGACACTAATCCCAACGAGATACAACCGCAAGCCAATCTGATCAAGAATCTTCTAGACCTGATAAAGTACTTGACAGCGACTAGCGACAGAAGGGGATGCACAATAGGCTAAAGAGGCCGCAGTGGCAAAGGACAGAAACAACCCTTCTCGTACAAACAATCTGCATCTCTACTTTACCAATTAAGATCTCTTTTCTGGTCTAATAAATTTACCAAATGAGTTCTCCCGCCAAATTGGCCTATGCCATTCTCAGTATTTTCGGAATCAAACGGTGTAGAGGTGTATCAATATCGATATGTTTTTACATGTAAGTGTATTTTAGTGTAAAAATTGGAAAACAGAACACTAAAATTGCTAAAGTGTTTTCGAAGATTCATCGAGCAAGGTTTTCTGTTATTTATTTTGTACTAACATCACACAATAGAAACTCATAATTCGAATTGGCAATTGCCATTAGTACTACATTGTGATTATAGTTGCAGTAAAATGACCTGCTTCCGTACAAGCGGCGCAACCTGGTCATGTCATTTACGACATTAAGCAATGTGGAAATTGCCACTTGATTTGAAAGTTGTTGGCAATTATTTTCCGTTCTTCTTTGGTTGATGGGAACTGTAACAAGATACATATTTTATAGGAGCTGGCATTTTTACTGTATAAGTAATGCTCGCAAAAGCACTTATTCTGTATTATTAGGTAGGAATTTGTATTTTCGCGCCAGTCCCTTGTGGTGATTGGTGATGCCACGCGAGAGGGAGTGAGCGGAGTCTTTAGGCAGAAGAAGAAAATCAGTCACGGCAAGCGGGCGTCCTTTCATGTAATTTTACTGTGTTTTGTGTATTAAAGTTTACTATAAAGGAGAGTTTAGTGTTTTTAATTCATCGGGATAAAAAAGGCCTATTTAAATTACAGTCCACTCTAGCGAGCGTACCCGCAGTATCACGGGTATGGCAACAAGTAATATACATTTTAATGAAATGTACGAAGTTATAAAAATAAACAAAAAATATATCTTAGTACAAATAACATATAAGTTCATAACAGCAGAGTCTTCAATTAATAAATTTGTTGAAACATTAACCATAACCGAAATATAAAATCGACTAATTTGTCTAATTATTGTATTAAATGATTTGTTAATAACACCCTTATAAAATAACTATCCTAATATGTTAACTATAGTTTATCGTTTTTAAATACAATTAATTAATTAATCAATTATATATTAATATTAATTTGCTCAATTATTCGACTTATCAATTAAACTATAAATCCATTCATTGTTTAACAAATTCGTTAATTAATTTTTAGCCAAATACAACTCATCATAATATCGCCATCTGTAAACCAAGCACGTATTTTTACAATAATTTAAGCATATTAACTCAAATCTAAAAATTTTAAATTAGGGAACAATTGCGTTCCTATAAAGTAGAAAATATTTTAAACACAATTATTCTGGCGACTCAATTTGTGCTTTAACGCATTCTGGAAAATTAATCGCCAAAGCAGCCACGTACAGATGTAAAAGTGTAATTTGCTAAATATCTATATTCTGATTAACCAACTTTAATTAGTTCTACCTACCCTCTGTTAATTATTAAACGTAAGGTAATTTACACAAACAGATGACGTTGTATAATTTATGGAGAGTTGTTACGGAGTGAACTGAGAACACCATACCATTAAACTTAAATTCATATTAACAGGAACCTCTTCTGTAATCTGTAATTCTATCATACCTTGTATTACAAAAATATGGAGAAAAGTTAAACAGGGTATGTGACAACATTATCTCTACGCTATCTAAGGAAGATATATTTCCATAATCAACCACTAAATACATTCAATAGCATAATAACGGCGTTCAATTAAAATTGATCATATTATATGAGACACACCACTTAACTGACATGTCTAAAAATATAATACTCTGCAAAGTCTTGAGGTGAAATTTTCCTTGAACATTTGCAGAGGATGCTGTCACATCTGCGACAAACACAGATATTACGTCAAAAATGTTACAAGGTTACGACCCTGCATAATCCGCAGTTTCAGACGGAAAGGACGAGGACGAAGCCTTCTTGAATGCAACAAATGAAGCTCGCAGAAATGTGTGGATATGAAACTTGAAATTGCAATTTCCTTGTAAATAATAAAATAGACATCGACACTGTATTTTGTTGGCATCGTAAACTTAGATAAGGAAAGAAACCTTGCCCAAATTTAACTCAGTTTCTGTCGAAGAAAAGTTTTCTGTACATTTTTCAGAATTATGATAAATCAGGGGAACGAGCAAATGCTTGTTGGCATTTCGTGATATCTAGACGCGTAGCAGAGTGGGTGCAAACAATGGTTTAGTCTGAAATGATGTTATAGTTTTGCTTATAAAGATAAAATTGAAATTCAGGAAATTAAGCTGAAGGAGTGCCTGAAATTGTAGTTTTAACCTGTAGCGAGTGATGTTATCCACACAGCCTCTAGTGCTGCTTGTAACGTAGCGAGAAGATTTATCACACCGTTCCAGTGTTTAATATGCGCATAAAATAAGAATTCAAAATGCAGGAATCTTGCAATTTCTTGTATCAACATATAAAAATATTTACGTTAAAATTGAATTTTACCTGAATTACTTAAATTATGGAAATATTTTCCCTTCTTACAACAATACTTTTCAACTAAAGGCACTGAAAGGCTACCTCTTGCATACATTATTCGTAATAATATACAGAATAATCAACAACTACCAAATAAAAATTAAGGCTGTATAAAGACTATTATTAGTTAGTTCATTATTTATACTCTAACTACCCATCTTAAGTGTTAGCAAATATGTACTGATAATACTGACATGAAGTGGAACTTTCTAGTCAAAGAATTTTGTATAAACAACAAAATAGAAGAGAGAATATTATACCGAATTTTGTTATGTGATTTTCAAATTTGCCGCTACACTTGAATTAATTCCATAATTTGTTTTCCGCTTCGTTAGGAATAAATATCGTTATTTTAATTAAAGTCTTATTTTGGGTTACCGTTTCACTATTTTATTTTGTCTTTCGAAGTTCGAGATATGTTAACAGTTTCTTTGTGTTCAAATCGCAAGCTCTTGTTTTTCTTCCACGTTCTACCTCGAACGCTTCCTGGAACTCGTGTGTTAAACAAATCTTTCTAGAATTTCTTGCGCAATATTTCGTAACGTGGTGCAATATCGTTTGGGAGAAGTGCAGGTCCCCATTGCATTTTGAGTTAGTCAGCCTTAGATCTCCGCCAGACTCCGGTCTTCGAAAATACGATCAATCGAGGGCCGTTACAGAAGTGGGCAGCGAACTTGGGTTTGAGACACATCTTCATGTAAGCGGGTTTTTTTCGCGGCACCTGTTAAACCAAATACCGTACCGAATATTGCTTTAGGCAATTAGTATCTTTTCGACAAAGTTAAGTCGGATCTACAACAGTATTAACAGTGTAGCCTGAGTACAGAACAATCAAGTGTGATTGTTTCTCTTCTCGATTTAATCGGATAAAAAGCGTTGGAACCCGTGGGAAAAAAGTAATTGTTCGGAATAATCTGCTTCCCCAGAAGCATATCAGCCCACGCTTCGTCCACCCTGGTTTCCTGAGGCCTTCTACATCTTTTCTTTCCCGGACGGGGAAAACACCTCTTGCCTGACGTAACCTGCAATTGGAAGTCAATCTTCCTGAATTTGTGCTTGCCTCGCAGCGAAAGTTAAGGTAAAACAGACCAGTTTTTTTGTGTGTGGTGAAACGAAACTTGCGCGCGACTTGCAAAATTTAGCGGAATTAAACTTTGTCTTGTTAAACCTAAAAACAAAGCGACCTTCAGTCAAAAATCTTTTATTTGCACGAAATATTTGTAAAAAGAAACTTTATACTGTGTTTTCCTGTAAACTCTACGCCACTGACCACGCAGAATTCATAGATTTTAAATACCGTGGGCCATGGGCGGCGAGTTACCTTTTGTTTGAACGTTCAAATTAGGCTGGTGTAATTTTAGAATTAGCAAATCATTTTTTTTGCTTGTCATTTTTGTTGTTGTACCGTCGTTACTAAGAGTTTCATTATATGTGTTTTAAAATTTACGGCTTCTTTTATTTATGTGTACTCTGTATGTGTTATGTAAAAATTTTGCAAGCTTTAAATATATAGGAGGAGGCACAATCACGGTAAGTTCCGTTCCCGTAAGCTGTTGGCTTCTCGGCCTTCCACGAGGACCTACACAATCAGCTGGATTTGGAAGGTGGCGCCCACTTATTTTGATTCGCCCCGTCCACAACTAAAGATTTTCTCCCATAAGCGATTTTCACGAACTCCCCCTACTCCTCTGAGCTAAGCTGTAGGCCCTTTTCCATCAAGATAGTTACGACTCGTCAAAAAAGCTCGATTGGCCGGTAACAATTTGCTAATTCTTCAACTACACAGAATCTCTAACAACAGATTTTAAAAAATCATTCTCTACATCTAAGTAAACTTGGTCTTCTTCGATAGAACCTTTTAATGAGTTGGAACTCTGGAATATGAAAGAATCAAAGAAATCAATCCAAAACTAAACGGAAAATAAAGATACTACTGCAAACAGGTCAGTGCTAATACTGGCGAAACTCAAAAAGTAATTGCCATTTTCGGGATGTGATAGAATTTACTGAAAGGATAGTTTAAGTAACTTGCCAAGAAGTCTGATGTAATATCGGAATATAATAAACTCTATAGGAAAGGCTACAAAGCTCTACTACTACAACACAGGGCACACTTTAGTTGAGATGTTAACAAAATCAGCAGTTTAGGTAAAAGAGAAAATCTACGTGGGAATGCCCAAGATGTTAGTGCTAACATCATAATGTTATAAGGTTTGCTGGCAGAACTTCTAAGAAATCAGTGTTGATAGAGATATACCTCGTATAGTCCGGCTTCGATCAGTCCGGATTCACTATAGTTCGATTCGAAAATTTCATAACAAACTAATTTTTAATTTAGCAAACTAAAAATAAATTCCAAAAAATTAGTACAGAAAGTTATTTTTTTATACATAAATGATCGGACCGTCTCACACTGTTATTAGGTGGAAATCCAGCATGGAATTTTAAAATAAAACCGATGCTTGTGTGCCGTGTAGAAAATCATAGAGCTCTTACATATTTATCAAAAAATAACCGCCCAGTGTTAGAGCATTCAAATAAGAAAGCGTGGGTCGCAAAGGCGTTATTTGAAGATTCGTTCACCAACAATTTTTCCCCTATAACAGAACGTTATTGCAGAAAAAATGGATTATATTTTAAGATTTTATTGATCTTAGATAATACCGCAGGTCTTTCGATTGGTCTCTGTGATTTAAATAAAAATGTACAAATAACTTTCCTTCCACCAAATACGACGTCGTTGATCCAACCAATGGATCAAGGTGCCATTGCGAAATTTAAGGCCTTTTATCTGCGCCGCACTCTTTTGCAAGCCATAAAAGCCACAACCGAAGCAAATGCGCTTATTTTAACAGAATTTTGGAAGAGCTACAACATCAAGAACTTTTTCGAAAACGGAGGCGAAACATGGCATAAATTAACAGCAAGCAATAAGAGGGCAGTATTGAAACAGATCATATTACATTGTGCAAATGGTTTCCTTGATTTTGAAACTCATTTTGCTGAAGTCACTAATAACATAGTTGAAATTGAACAGAGAGTTAGATTCCGTTAACGTAATTGAGTACATCGAATGAACTAGGTAATGAACCACTTATTAACATACATGAAGAACGCGAAGACAACTCAGACAACACCGACTGTATTGTCAGCTAAATAACTATCAAAAATTATTGGAATGGTTGAAACCTTGTCAGAACATATTATGGAAGTTGATCCCAATATTGAACGTAGCCTTACAATTCGCCGACCGATAAACAATGCAATTCGTTGCTACAAAGAAATGTATGAAGAGAAAAGGCCAAAGAAGAAAAATGTGCAGATATGCAATTTGTACAGAGTAAAAAATGAATTACGAGAAACATCCATTTTTTAAAAGTATTTCTAATAAAGACTTTTGAATTTACTAATCGCGTTTTATTTATTGAACCCCAGAGAGTATTTTTTTTAACCAATTATCATTCTTTGGATGGATTTAGTTTCACACTACTAAAGAGTAGTACAATTGACTAAAATTTGAAATAGATCGGAAAACAAATAAGAAGTGAAACACACTATGTATAGATATTGCTATGTATTGTTCACTAATAATAAAAATATTTAAATTTATAAACTTGACTCCACGTTGGTTGCGCCCATAAATATATGCAATGAATAGTTATAATAAAATATTTAAATGTTGTGAATAGTTAATAAAATTAAAATTAATTATTTATAAAACGATGAACTTAAATTTGTTTTACGTGGCTTCCCTATTATGACAGTTACATACCAATATTAATTAAATAATTAAAAAAATACCTGCAGAAATTATTTCACCTCTACAACGGGTTTGAAATAAATCATACCACATAGTAGTTCCAATGGTTCCAAACGTCTGCAGCAATTTGACCTTGATGCACAAATCTAAACTTATCATACGTCACTTATCGAAAATGCAGCGGCTGATACAGATGCAGGTTTACTGGCTCTATCCAAAATGTGTTGACATTGAAGTTATAAAACTTCAAAAAATATTAGGAAACTTCTAATGTAGACCAGGTAAGAAATCAATTCTTTCAATTTCTTATTTTAAGAAAAACAAACACTAATAACTTGGATTAATGAAACAACTTTCCAGGAAAATCATAGATAAATAAAACACCAACTTCCACTTTGAAAACACTAGGTAAGTAGTATTAACCAAAAGTTTAACTCGTTAAAAATCAATTACTATTTACAAAATAAACTTCCTTCACTTAACCTAACATTTTAAAAATTTAAACAAAATGACGCCCCCTACTTTTTTTCAAAATTCGAACAAAGTGCCATTAAATTAAATCTAGGAGCAATACTCAAATACGTGTTCCTCTTAGAAGAGTTCAAACCAGACTAAATTTCAAAAAATGCTAAAATATTATCTCAAATTTGAGAATCCACCAATAATATACAAGTATTTAATCACCCCTTCTATAACTTCTTTTTAATAAAAATAAAAACGAGTGCACAGCCTAAATTAACAAATCTTTCGAAAAACTACCATCAGAATCACAATCTACAGAAAATTAGCAATCCAATGATATCAAATTTGTACCCAAATATCATAAAAAATAAACATGTGGTTTCAAACCCGAATTTTCACAAAAATTTACAAATAAGTTTTAAAACCATTAAAAACAAGTAACTAACCCTTCATTAAACTTAAATATAAACATTTATTTCTCAAAATTAGTAAATAACATATATATTTGTAATAAATAAAATGTAACCTCAGAAATATGACTTTTACATAAACTCAAAATTTCTTATATGAAACAGTACCTAATATACTTAAATAAATGTATACAAAAACCTTCCTCTTATAAGACATGAGCTATAAACAATAATAACAAATCCTAAATTCTCAAATTAACCTTGATATGAACATTTTTATAAAGTTTATATGACAATATTACAATTATTTACATTTCAGAGCCCCATCATTACTTTGGATACCCAAAATTCATCATCCAATGGAAAACAGACGTCCCCGCAACTGTTCGCTATCGAATTTCCACTTAAAACATTATTCTGACACAGAGCACATCGTAGAAAACTCCAAAAATCGGAATATATCTTTTTATCTTATAATGTTCACATTCATGAATTAGTATAAATATAACCTCATACAGAGCATGATTTACATTACAATTAAGCTAATTAATCTTAATTTGTGTGGTGGTAGCTCAGTTAGTAGAGCGCTCGCTTTCTGAATAAAACGTCGATTCTGGCTTGAGTTCGAAACCTAAGCAGAACCGTGCAGATTTATAAAAATCTTGTCTGCAACCCATCACACACAATATCCCAATTCGGCTTGCAACCGTGGGATCTTAATGCTAAAAACCTTCTCTGGAATTTCTGTCGTTCCGATTCGACGTTAAACTGTAGGTCCCCGTGTTTCTAACTTAACGCTGAGGAGAAACACGTGGCAGAGAAGAGACCGATGCCCAGCAGTGAGACGGAAAGGCTGTTGATGATGATGATGATGAATCTTAATTTTAGATAGAATCTGGATTTTTAACATCAAAAACAGTATCCTTACAAACGTATCGAAGCATAACGTAAGCAACCTAAATTACATAGGGCAAATAACACAGCAATATACATATATATATATATATATACGTACCTTACATCTGATACCAAGCCCAGTACATAAGTCGGGCACTCAGACGCCCGGGCGAAATACTATAGCTAGCGGTGTGTGAATTGCGTATAAATGTTGAATACTACTGTCGGAAACAAGGCAACCTCAGAGGGGTAACTTTTTTTAAAATAAGCATCAAAATATATTTAACAGTTTTGACGAAGCCCTTCATATAAAACCCCTATAAGGAGCCCTTCTGTATAATACGAATATACTGTCCCGCACATGCGATGCCCTCCGGTGTTGCCCATATGTTGTTATCGTCTACGTGCTTTTACAATGCCGTCTGCTCCAAAACTACTTC
>JABXWE010016162.1:0-33377 GCA_014611495.1 Limonius californicus | reverse complement strand
TATTTAAAATACTCTCAAACTTCCTCAATAGAAAAAATAGTATAAAGAACACGTTTCATAAGACCACTTGTCGCACTCGTCCGTTGAAAAACTCGACGCTTCGCGTCTCGTTTTTCAAACTTGGACTCGTGCGTTAAGAAGAGGCCTTATGAAACTAGTTCTTTAATATACTATTAAAACAACGAAACATGGATTTTATAATAACAAAAACCACCAAATTTTATATTTTAAATATTACATCAGACAAGTGACCAGTGTTGGGTAGTATCTAGATTCAATGGATCTAGATCCCGGATCTAGATCCACTATGTGGATCTAGTATCTGGATCTAGATTCTTTGTACACAAGGATCTTGTATCTGTATCTAGATCATAATTTTCTGGATCTTTCATCTTTAGATCCAAAGATCCGCTACAATTTATTTCTTGATTTTTCTTTTGTGAACTTTAAAAACGCATTGAGTAATAATTCCTATTTAAAGTATGTTGATGTATTTTAGGAAATGTCTTCTATTCTTCTTTAGCAAAATAAATTATGTACGTGCTTCCAGGAAGATTGCAGTTGGGTTTTACTGGTTTTACCTACCCATTATGCACTAAGCGTACCTATATTTGAGCAATTGTGCAGATGCAGACAGACGCCTGGAATTTCCTGTCCCTCAAATGTACCTGTTGCGAGGTAGCAAAAATACTTTAGCTATTTTATTACTTATTAGGCAGACTAGGTAAAGCAAGAACAGACATATTTCGGTATTTGCGTCACTGCTGTCATTGGGGGTGAACCATTTGGTAGTGTTAGGTTAGAGTGATAATGAGCGACGAAAGTGCTTTCAGGAACTGTAACGGATAACGCAAGCAATTTCAGCAAAGCTTTTAATATATTTACATCTTCTCTGTCTAGAGACAAATATAATGATAACGAATTAACAGAACTGCAAAGTCAAAATGATGTAGATGTAGAATCTTTAGTAGATTTTGATGATGACAATACCTACGTGCTTTTGCCTCAACATTTTAAAGGTTGTTCACATACTAAGCCTTATTATTACTGTAGATGCAGTCAAAGCCACAGAAAACGCAATATATAAAAAAATACACGATTCGGTTTTTCAAAAAGTTTTTTTTTTATGGAATTTAGTAAGTAGGTCAACTAAAGCATCAGACGAATTGGAAAATATATGCGGTATTAAACTGAAAGTTCCTTGTCCAACTCGGTGGAATTACATGCATGATGCATGCATGAAGCTAATTAGCATTGAATCAAAATTAAACGAAATTTGTAATATATTAAAATTAGAAGGATTTCAGCCAACCGATATTCTTTTTTTGAAAGAACATATTTTTGTTACAAAACCTATAGCAGTTGCAATAGACATTTTACAAAATGGAAAAACCTGTCACTTAGGAACTGTTTTACTAACACTTTTTAAAATTAAAAGATCATTGGAAGCTATGCTGGAATTACAATACTCTTCAAAATTAAGAGGATGTTTGCTAAATGGACTTCAAAAATGTTTTGCAAATATAATGGATATAGAAAGCTTCGGCAGTCGACCATACTTGTTCGCTACAATTTCTATTCCAAAATTTAAATTATGGAGGTTAGAAATTACTTCGTTTAAAGATGATTCTGAATTCTGCAGAAGTGTATTGAAACGAAAACTAGAAGAGTTACAGTTAGGAGGATCTCAAGAAGATTATAATGAAACAACAGAAAGTCACGTAAATTCCGAAGAAGAAAATTCCTATCATGAGGAATTTTTTGATTATTTTAAAATAAATAATACGCAGGTACAAGCATCTACATTGCAGTGTACAAACTATTTTGAGGATCCCGATAACAGTTACATTCAATTAAATAAGTATCCGATAATAAAATAAATTTTCCTTAAATGTAATTGTACACTGCCTTCTTCTGCTCCCGTCGAAAGAATATTTAGTACGGGTGGACAAATTGTAACCCCTCGTAGAAATAGGTTAAATGACGAAATTTTCGAAACGTTGTCAATTTTAAAAGAAAATAAATAAAATTCGATAATTATAATTATGTAACTTTATAGTTAATAAAGTAACTTTTGGTGTAGTGTAGAGTATTATTATTGTATTGTAACTTGTAAGTAGTATAAGTTTGTAATAAAGTTTTGTTCCCGTTAACTATATATTTATTTTCTTATGTTACTGTCCAAGTATCCAGTGGCACTGTCCATATCTCTGGAATCTCTAAAAATTAAAAGAACACCCCTGACACGTTCGAAATGCGAAAGGATCTGTAAAGGATCTAGATACTTTGTTAAGGATCTTGGATCTTGATCTAGATCCATTTTTAGGTTTGGATCTTCGATCTGGATCTAGATCATATTTTTTAAATGTATCTGGATCTGTATCTAGATCCCTAATTAGAGGATCTTACCCAACACTGGCTATAACTTCTTAAGGAAGGACTTTCTGCCTAAGGTATATTAGGTTTAATCGGTTTATTTTTACCTAAAGAATCTATCACTAAACGCTGGCCCATTCTTTCTGAGACACCCTGTATATCAGTATTGTATTAAGTATAGGAACATATGGCGTGGAAGTATCTCCATAAACTAAAACAACAGAAAAGTATTTAAAAGATATGGAAATGGATAACTAGAGGCGCTCAGCAAGAATTTTAGAATTTGAAAGAGTTAGAAATGAAATAATCAGGTACATAATGGGGGAGAAGAAGACATAGTGGAAGATGTGAAACGAATACCGGTGATGTGTTATGGCCATGTCCAAAGGGAAGGAATCACGTATTCTGAAGAGAGATATGGCATAATTTCCCCGAGCCTGCAGAAAAAGGTAAGGTTGATAGAAAAATTGGAGGAAATTGGTAAGGCAGACATAGGAAGAAAAGGGTATAGAGCAGGGAGAGTGGAAAGATGGAGTAAATTATTGGAAACCGGAAAGCGATAGATGCCAAGAAACCGGAAGAAGAAGAAGAAACCGTTTTCAGAATTACACGTGAGTATCTCGGCATGACGAACAAAAAAGGACGAACCAAATTTAAGTGTCAGCCGACTTCTTCCTGTAGATAAAACTGGGGTTCACCATTATGATTCTGAACCGAAATAAGAGTCGATGCAAGCATGTCAAAGCCTTCTCAAGAGGTTCCAAGTTCTGCAGGAAACATAATGGCAACAACTTCTTGGGAATCGGACTGAGAATTGTGCTCATTGATTATCTGCAGAAGGTTAGTACAGTAACAGCAGAATATTATGTAAGTTTAGCGTATCGGTTCAGAGATTGTATTATAATGAAACGCCGCGAAAACCTGACGCGAGGTGTTTTGTTGCTGCACGTCAATGCATCAATGTAAAAGTGAAAACTTGCAAATAAATTGGACACACATACCTTATCGTCCAGATATGGCACCCACTGATTATTTTTCGTTTGCGAACCTCAAGACACTATTAAAGTAGAAAACATCACAGACAATGACGAATTTATTTGATTGAGAACCTTGATTGCATGTGAGCTTTATTCGTCGTTCTAACTATCCAACGGTCAGTGCATTTACCAAAAATAAACATCTTACAAGCATAACTTATATTTTCACATTTACAATTTCGATTGTTGTATGTAGCAAATTTTATACTACACCAGCTGCAAAAACAAGCCTTAATTTACTGGTAAACTCTCTCTAAATTTACAATCCCGCTGCTTCCTTCCTCCTATTCAAAATACTGCATTCATAAATTTTATTTTATTGCCCTTGTATCCTTCAAGTTTCCACATAATCTGTTTGTCCTTTCGCAGCGCCATTCCCGAATTTTGACAGAAAAAGATTTTCAGAGCGAATATCGAGTTACCTACAAAACTGATCAGCGGAGGATGTTTTTTCTTTCCAAATAAACAATATTTTTTTGCGAATTCGTTTCCGCACGCTCATTACCTGTGTTATTTTGTTCAAATCGATGTTAACAAGTTCTTGGAAGCTGTTGCAATGAAGCGTTCTGTATTTACAAACGATTATACGAAGCTTCAGTTCCAGGGAGACTAAACACTGTTGGGATCGCGAAAAATTCCTGGCTTCCTACACGGAATTCCGTTATATAGAGTTTTATAAATTGAAGGCCGCTTTCTCTGCTCGAAACATATGTTCAGGATGTTGAAATCCGCAGATATTTGTGCTTTATTAACAAGAGTGACCTTAAATCTGATGAACGTAGATTCCGAGAGAATTGGACTCACGGCAAGCCTTGATAGATAATATTTTTTGCGATAGTAGTCAGGCTTAATGAAATGGCAACTGGATGAGTTTGATTTAAAACAAAATTGTATAAAATAGCAAGGTTGAAACTTCAAAGAATTGAAGTAAAATGTGTCGGTGCTGTAATAGAGTTTCTATATACATTTCCGTTTAACAGCTTCAGAAGTTAGTTTTTGCCAATTTACTAAGTATTCAGGAAGACAGTTATTAATGGTGTAAATAATAATAAATAAATTTTAATAATTACTCTGATACGGAAACACATATGAGCATGCGCTCAAAGGACATGCAAAACTAAAGTACGTCTGCATTAGGTATTCTTAGAATATAAATTACAATTTGTGGAAAGATAATAAAGACAGTGTGCAGCGTAAAGAAGAAATTAGTTTATAAGTAGTGTATTGTTCCAGATGGTAAACGTACTTAATCAAAAACGCTTAAAAATTATTACTCTAAGTTCTGCCGAAGAAAGAATGAAAAGTGTCTGCATTACTGCAGCGAATGTTACAAACATATCAAAAATATCGTGCATATATATATAATATATATTGTTATTATTTCTTGAAGCAGCAGAAATTTTAGTTCAGTATTAGCGTAAGGTTTCGAATGTGAAACGCAGGAACCACAAGTTTTCACACAGATGGAACTGAAGACTTGATAAGAGACTTAGGTCTTCCCAAGGACGCTGCACAAATTCTGGGATCCAGATTTCAGGATAAACATCTACTGGCCCAGGAACTTGCTTGCTACAGGAACCGTGAAAAGGATTTCGTGCCCTACTTTTCCCAAGAAGGATCGTTGGTGTACTGCATTAGCATTCCTGATTTAATATTCACGTTGGGAGCTGCAAAATATGACTGAATCTTGGAGGCTATTCATTGATTCATCGAAACGAAGTTTGAAAGAAGTTCTTTACACAATAGTAATAAATATGCCTTGGTACCCGTTGCTCACTCTGTTCTCTTGAAAGAGACTTATTAGAATCTTCTATTGTTGTTAAATAAAGTAAAGTATCACCAATATGGTTGGCAACTTTGTAGCATTTCCATGCTATTGGGCCAGCAGTCTGGATTCACAAAGTATACTTGTTTTTGGTGTGGGTGGGACAGCAGAGCGCGTGATCAACGTTACGCGTAGAAGAAATGTGCCATCCGAGAAAAACTTCTACCTGGAATTAAGAATGTACTGCGTGAAAGTTTGGTTGATCCACAGATAGTATTGCTACCTCCTCTCGGTATCAAGTTGATGAAGCAGTTTGTAAAGGCTTTAAACAAGGAAGGAGAGTGTTTCAAATACCTTTGCTCCAAATTTTCTTCACTCTCCGATGCGAAGTTGAAAGAAGGTATTTTCATTGGACCTCAAAAGAGCTAAAATCCGATGAGAGGTTTGAACCGACGATGATAGATGTTGATTGTCAAGCCTGGTGTGTATTTAAAAATGTTGTAGAACCTTTTCTTGGAAACTACAAGCATCCAGACTGTATAAAGTTTATCCAAAGTATGCTGAATAACTTCCATAAATTGGGTTGCAATATGAGCATTACTCTTCCATTTTCTTCATTCTCACCTAGACCACAGAGAAGAACGATCTCACCAGGATATAAAGGAAATGGAAAGGCGATACCAAGAGATATGGAATGTTAATATGATGGCAGATTACTGCTGGCCATTGAAGCGAAATAACCCAGATGTGAAATACAAGAAAAACATAGTTTTCAAAATAAACGAGAGAGATTACATTCCAGAAAAACTTAATTTAATTAATTTGGAAAATTTTCATTTAAAAAACCAAAAATATTGTGTAATATTATTATTATGTATTATTTTAGTTTAACAAAATAAAAAAAAAATGCTATATTTCCATGAACAAGCACATTTTACTATTTTGCGAAAAAAACCTTACGTGACCGCCAAAAACTAAGCACGCCATTGAATTCAGAATGGTCGGTTTATATAAGTATAGGTATCAGAAATAAACCAACGTTCTTAAACTTGAAATTTGTAGACCTGTGTTATTGTTGTTAAATTTAAGTAGGGAAAAGTAGAAATAAATATTCGTAGCAAACCTTCCCGGTTCGAAATTCTGAAAACTTATTTTGCTAGCTCAGCTGTACATGCGGCTCTATCACACAAAACAAGCAAATATATTACTTTGTAATTTATCTTTTAGTATCATGTCGAATTACAAATTCATTCGAACACTACTCAAATTATATGCCAACACAAACGATATTTTGATTGCCAATCGAACCACAAAACGAAAGTAATCCGAGAAGTTTCTATCATTCGAATGAATTAGCATCTCGATGCTGCATCTGTTACCCAATAATTTGAACTATTTCATTAGAAATGCGCGCGTCACCACGAACGTATTTGAGATGTTTTTATCATTCGAATGAATTACTTGCATCTCGAGATATATGCTTAATCGAATATTTTGAATGATTTCGTTCGAAATACGCCCATAGGCTAGCTATCACAACAAAACATTTCAAACTGTAACACGCACTTTGTGATACAAATGCAATTGTTATTCAATCGTAGCAAATATTTTTTCCCATCTCTTTTTAGAAAAATAGAATCGCCCCGTAAGATCTCCAGATTTTGAGCCCATTAAACTTCTTTCTATGCGGTCACTTCAAATTTCTTGTTTACAAAACTCATCGCACAACTGCGACAAGAAGTAGTTCAGGAGTTCCAGGCTATTCTACAAACCTTCCAAATGTGGGCAGATTTGACTATTGCCTAGCGAAGAACATTTAAACTAATATTTTGATATTTAAATTATAATAATTGGTTCAGGAACTTTTGAGATTTATTTTTTAATTTTTTCGAAACAAGTCGCGGAAAATATGTTTGCTACAACTGTATAGCTGTTTCTGAGAGCTTTTGCATGAAGTATCAAAAGGTGCATGCTATCTTCCGAAACTTTTTTGTAGGGGTACTTAGGCACAAAGGGAAATGGGAAAGAATTGGGTAAAGATACCTTATGAGTCATGATGATTCCCCTTCCGCGTTGTAGAAACTTTTTCTAGAATAGTTCAGTATCTATTTTACAACCAAAACTATAAAACATTGTACATGTTCAAATAGACACCTTGTATATTGTCGAAGCTTTCGTGGTTTCTCGAATTGTCAACACTAATTCATTTTCGGTATATATCGCGTCGTCACATGGAAGAATTACTTAGCATTACTATTTACTGTTTGTGAACAAACTAACATTCCGCAAGATATGAAAGCTTACCTTTTCAGAATATTCAAACGACCGAATCAAACCCGGGATTCGGAGGCATTTTACCCTCTTTGAGTCAATTGTGCAGTAACTCTGGTTGGTCGTCATATTTGGGCGGGAGCGGATGCTATGAAGCATGATCGCAAGAAATTTTAACGGTTAGGTAATATACCGGCGGGTAATTTTACTCAGCTTGAAATTATACTTTCCGTTGAAATTATTCGATGGTTTTTTAATTTCAGTAGCCTCCCGTATTATTCGTGGGAAATAATAACATATTTCGGCAATTACCAAAACTTTCTTAAAGTCCATTTTGTGTCTTGTTATACAAGTGTGAGCACTTTACGCCACATTTTCTTATTCCAAAAATTGTTACTTGTAAGTGTCTTGTTATCTGCCAGCATTTTTAAAGGCAGTTCTAGGAATTATCGTGCGTCATGCTTTGTTTTTAGAGTTGGTACCGGTTGATAAAAAAGTTGAACCTCGAACTTCAAGGGGTGCAGGGGTTTTTGGACTAGTGCAAATATGGTGGGGTTAAACATTGTTCCTGTAATTTAGAATTATACCGCTTCCCGTAATAAATAAATGAATACAGGAATCAATAATTTAGTTGATAATATCGTGTGGTTTCTCGTGTCGCTTAAAACTGATAAAAATTAACCCAATTAGCCCTTTAATGTTCCCGTGAAGACTCGACGTTTCAATAAAAAATCTGTAACTATGTTAGTCGTTTCCGAATGATTTAAATCGATTAGTTCGCTGTTTCTTTCTAGGACAATGTTTTATGTCCAACTTCAGTCCTCTATTTCTTGTTTCAATTGTCAGAGACATCATTTTATCTGACGTTGCCGTCTTTTTCTCTCGTCCTACACCTTGGGGCAATCAAGTAAGTATCAACCTTCTTGATCTTCACTAACTCTATCGCAGAATCGAATTAAGGTATACACTAATCATATACAGTATGTTCACGGATGGGGTTGATAAATGGACCAAATTCTCAAAGATATGAAAAAAGTCATTCTGCATAAAACTTTTTGCTTGTCAGAAAAGAAATAAGACTCACGATGGGAAAATTATGATTTTTTGTGAAAAATACAAACCACAAATATGTAACCTGCGTTATTTGCCATTTTAACAGAAAATCATAAATAAAAAGTTATTCTAAATTCAAAGTTCAATCAAATCCAAAATTTTAAGAGAAAATTTATACTTTGTAAATTTTATAAATTACAATATTATTTACAAAGTGCTTCGATTTTGGAAAATAGAAGTAGCCATATTTTCAAGGGGTCTAGGAAATTTGACCGAAAACAGTAGACCGAAAGAAAGTTGACCGAAGACAGTAGACCGAAAGGAAATTTGACCGAACGGAAAGTTGACCGAAAGGAAATTTGACCGAAGAACATTTAACCGAATGGAAAGTTGATCGAAAATATAATTTTTTGACTGTTTAATGCATACAAGCTGGAAGATTATTTTGTACATCGAACTCATTGCCGGATATGACTTAATCGTAAACATATTACCCGACAGAACTTATTGATTGCAAACTAATGACTAGTAATTAAGATGCATTAAACACTTAAACAGTCAAAAAATTATATTTTCGATCAACTTTCCATTCGGTTAAATGTTCTTCGGTCAAATTTCCTTTCGGTCAACTTTCCATTCGGTCAAATTTCCTTTCGGTCTACTGTCTTCGGTCAACTTTCTTTCGGTCTACTGTTTTCGGTCAAATTTCCGGTAGCGATTTTCAAGAAGTAAAATAATCCTTCTGTTGGAGCCTAAATTGCGCGCCTTATTTTTTGAATTTTTGTATCTCCCACTACAACCCCTCTTGCAGGTGTTTGGTGGTACGAATTCTTGTAGACAGTCTGTTTGTAACCTTTATACGATAAACATGTGTGAAGACACAAGTTTTTTGGTAACTTATTTACTGTAAGCGTCTGTATCGAGGCAGTAAAATAAAACTATGTACAAACAGCTCGAGAAGTTATTTCATATCAAACACCTTCGTTGCTAATTGTAGTTTAATTACTAACTGTACCTGTTTCGTGAACTCAGCTGATATTGATTACGCAGTTTTTTTATCTTTTAATTATCTTATAGTAACTGTCGTAGTCAGTGGTGGCTTGAACAGGTTTGAACGTCTTGAAACCGCTTCCTTTATATTTAATGTATACCTTTGTTTGAACATTTCAGTGTGTAGATAACTGTTATATTTAATACATCACATACCTGTTGTTTAATAATTTATGACTTGTTATTTTTGTGTATTTTCCTCTTCGTATGCATTATGTGAGCGATATAGAGATAAGGGGAAGCACAAGAAGGTACATTGGATGCTATTGTTTTTTGGCCCTTTCCCGAGGATCTTCGTTTAGCTTTGACTTAAAATGGTAGCCGTGGTTCCGGTGGTTGGTTTCGCGAACCCTCCCTCTTCCCTGCGCTAGCCGAAGAGCCTACTACATTGGTTTGTAGCGGACTGACGAAAACGATTGCATAAACCGTAACGGTCATTCCAATTTTGTGACGCGCATGTTTTTGCAATCATCTACATATATACCCTCGGAGTCTTAATTTTCAGCTCCTTAGATTGCTTCTTCAACTGCTGTGGCTGTATAACCGCCAGTACTATCACGTCACTGTCTCGGCGTTTGCGTACAAAGGTTTACTGATATAATTTGAAATGTTCATTAATAGCCATTTTCAACCTATCTAGACGGATTTTTTAAAGAAAACATTAAAACGTACTTGGATTTCTATAACAGATAATCCGTTTTACGTACATTTGTGTAACATTCGAAGAACCCTACTGCAACGAGTGCGAATGTAGGGTCTTTGGATGCTAATTTAATTGAAATAAATCTCGACAAGGCTTCTGCAACTCAATGAAAAACTCGAAATAATGATCCCTTTCGTGTGGTTTTAAATCATCACGCCTAATTATGCCTATCCCAGCTTACTTTAACGAAGTTGCGGAGCCGAAAGCTCCTTTTCAGCCAAGCGTCCATGTAGACATAAGCAGATTAACCGAGGAAATTCACGGACCTCTACCAACACTTTCACTTTCAGCCAACCAAAGTCTTTCGGCCCGTAAAAGGAGAAAGTGAGCAGCAAACGTAACAGGTGAAATTCATCAAATATTTCGCTTAATTAGAAGTTGAAACGCCAAGGTGCAAGATTAATAATTCTTCCCCGTAAATTATAATTACCATTCCAAAAATAATCGGGTAAAAAATGCTGAGAAGGTATTTTGCACAATATTAATTAATTTTCTTTTCCAAGTTTCTGCAATAAGTTGATGATTTCCCAATAACGGATATTTTACACAGCAGAATACAGATAAATTGAAAATAAACTCCTATTAATTTGTTTATTTATAGATTTGTAGGGCAACTTCGCTTGCTTTTTGAGTGAATACATTAAGCGTGATTATAGCAGATTGAGGAAGAGCGGCCACCCAACATCACTCACTCAAAATTTAAGAATGTATAGTTTATGATACAAGCAATTATTCTATAGACATTTGAAGTTTCGCAATTTATAAAATGATTTTTAAAGTTTTCAATGCTAAAGTAATAACGTGTAAGGAATAGTAGATGTACTTTACCTGTTTGTGCAAATTGTGCATCACAATTCTCTGGAGTCAAGTCAGGAGTCGTTCAAACCTAGAAATAGAAAAATACTTGAATTAAAAAAACGGAATTTTAAATCTGTCATCATTATATTTCAATAACAGCTCGATAATATTAAAAAAATTAATTAAGTAATTTGTTAAGGCTCTTCTGTTTTCATATTATGATAAGATCTGTTAACAATTGTAGGCTTAAAGCAGGCTTGAACTAATCTACTACATATTTAAAGATGCGGATTTGTATTTTTATGCACACTTCCACGAAATTAGTTTATTGAGATATACAGTGCTTCTATGAAGCCCCTCTATCATTCATGTAACATTAATACTATGCAGGTTTCAAAGGAAGGGACCTCGATGGGGCAGTGCGAACAAGCGCTATCAGTCGAGGTCACAGTGAAATGACGTTCATTCGGCCGTGGGGTCAAACCTCGGCTAAGGCGACCGTATTTCACTTAATTAAGTTTAGGGTAAGTCGAGGAGCGATGGACCGGGAGGAGAGTCGGACAAACCTGTAAATACTACACTTGTTACCTATCGAAATTATTACTCTACTGTAGTCATAAAAAAATGGTTCCAGCGGTTGAATTACCAATCCGCGCGATTTCAACTAAAATAAACACAATTTATTGTGCAAATGCAAGTATTGTATAAGTGCATAGAAATTTTTGGTACATCACTTCAAGGGATAAATTACAGCGGTTAAGATACGTTTTGTCTTACTTTTTACGAATAGCCGTGTAACTAACATGAAGTGGATTGAACATAACCTAAAAACATCTTTAGTTTTGTATCGAAGGCGCCAAGGATGGGTGGTCCATCTTCCCAAGAAATTTCGGATAGATGGACCATTCAAAAAGAGGACAGATGGACCGAGTGTTTTCAAGCTGTTTTTTATATTACAGATATGCCTAATATTTATAATAGAAAGAAAGATGCACCAACTAGAGGGGAATGGACCCGTCAAAATTTGGAAAATGCAGTGAAGGCAGTCAGAGAAACGGGCGTGGGGGTTAATGAAACAGGGAGAACCTTTGAAATACCTTAAACTACACTATCGATAAAAATGAACTCGAATAATGTAACCAAGAATGATTGTCCCATTGCCCCCCACTAGGGGAGGACGCAGAAAAAAATTGGTGACTCACATAAAAAAAGTTTGGGCAAGAAAGGAGATACAATTAGTGTTGTGACTTGTTGTAATGCAGAAGGTGTTTTTCTTCCCCCCTTCGTATTTTCAAAAAGAAAAATAAGAAGGATCTGAAAAGGATCTGCAATTAGCATGTCTGAAAAATAGGCCTACGTTAAAGACGATATTTGAAAAATGCCAGGGGAGGTTCTCCTAATACTCGATGGCCACACTTCTCATACTACTAATCTAGAGGTGCTGGAATTCGCGGAACAAAATGATATAGTATTGCTCTGTCTACCTGCACATGCCACACACTACCTACAGCCCTTAGGTCGAGCGTTTTTTAAATCACTAAAGACCTTCTATTATGGCGCATGTCGCCGTTTCATGAAAACAAATCCTGGACGAATGATAAAAAGGCCGCAATTTGGAAAACTTCTTGCAGAATGATCGCAGGAATCCGTTACTGTGGAAAATGTAGTATCGGCATTTCGTGCTACCGGAATTGTGCTATTCAATCCTGAGGCTGTTCCAGATTATGCATGGATTAATATCAGTAAAGGCAGCACTTCCACAGAAGACCCAAATACGTCACAGACTGGAACATCACATGATCAATCCCAAAGATAAGATGAAACACTGAAAGAACAAGAAGATAATCAAGACCAAGCAGGAGAAAGTTTAGAGGAAGGGCAAAAAGGAACACCCGGTACGCTTCTAGCAACCATTTCACCAATACCTTCAACATCGGCAGTAGAAAACGCCCGTAAACGGGGAAGAAATATTGCTACTTTTCTTACTTCAGGAGAAAATATTGACAAAAGATCACAGTTTAACGAAAAAAGAAAAGTACAAAAAAGTAAAAAGTTGCCAATAAAACTGGACAAATTAAAAAAGTGAGCACCATGAAAACTACTTTATAGAGTAGAAAACGATCTTCTTCATCATCCAACAGTTCTACAGAAATCATATTAAAAGACTCACCAGGTGATGATAATACAGCAGAAGCTGAAGATTACAAAAATGAATGTGCAGCATGCAAGGAAGATTACAGGAAAACAAGAAGAACTGATGATTGGATAACTTGTCTTGTATATGGTTACTGGTTGCACCAGGGATGTACCACCTACCAAAATTTATGTGAATTTTGTGAAAAACATGCCGCGAAGAAAATGAATTAAATGAAAAATAAATTGTTTGTCTCAATCCATCTCTCCTCCTGTGCCTGGTCCATCTATAATATGGAGGTGTGATGGACTGTTTGATATGTTACGTTCAGTTTTTTTTACCAAGTGTTCAAAGTTTTATATATAAGTTGCATCTGCATTATATGTACATTTAAGTTTTGCAGTATTATAAATACATTTTTTATATCAAATTCTTTAAAAATAGGGAAGTTATACAATGTTTTTCGAAATGTCGTCAATCTCTCATCGACTTACCCTATAAGGGACGCCCATACCCCCTGTAGTAATGCGAAAGCGGTTCCGAGAGTGGGGGTAGTGTGAATATTTATAAAAAAAGTTTCAAAGGAAGTCATGCCTTAAGTGCTCAACATATATGAAATATATGATTTTCGTCTAACCAGTAGCGTTGGTTCTTTGTTCTCTGTATTCTATACATGAACAGCTACAAAAAAATCAAAATGAATGAAACATATCTCTTTCATTAGGTAGACACTTATGAGGTCATAACGTTCACCAGCTTAATTCTTTGGCAGTTGCAAAAAAGTTACACAAACTTGTAACACCACAACTTCAAAAACTCCATCTTTGCAACAGTGGTGACAAACTTATGGGCGGTGGGCCAAATTAATAAAATAAGTATGCCTGCCGAGCCGCAGATCAAAATATTATGAACTACAAACCTTCATTTTTTTATTATACATATATGGCATATACATATATAGGAAACAAACAAAGAGAAGAATGAGAAAAAAACTCTATTTGGCATCACTTTATTTACTCGTAAGTGTAACTAAGAACTGACGGTGAACCGCCATGTGCGTCATTTATAGATCCACCTAATTCTCGAACGTTCCTGCTACTTCTGGTCGTTGTAGAGTAGGCGGCGCAATTCATAGATCACAAAATCCGCCGCTCGTTTGGCGACGGGCGGCGCAGTATCCTTTGATATTCTTAGTAAATAACTGCAGCTGGTAATTATTAAGGCTTTTTGAAGGTAGCGTGGCTGTTTCTTTGTTTTTGCTATGTTTTGATTATTGGAAGCGGCTTACTCGTATATCGCGGCTATTCTTTAATCTACGACTTCGGTAAAGTTTTGTGTCTGAGGGGAAAGTTCGCGGGCCGCAAATTCTTGCTTGGTGGATCACTGGTTTAGAGTTTCTTTTAAATATCGTCATATACTTGCCGAATTACTGATGTTCCTTTCTTAATTATAATTAGTACCACAAATATAATTTTGATAAAGTAATAAAGCAAGAATTAGCATTTTCCAAATTTTCAAATTTCTGGCAAAATGGGGCTACACTTTAATACATTCCTAGGTGATTCTAGGTGAAATACATTATTACATTTCGATCAATTAACGTGATTCATCAAGTGGCCACCACGTTCACTAGATTTAACTCCTCTTCATTTTAATGTGATATTGCATGTAAAATAGTTTTTGTTATTCTTAAAACATATCGATTAAATTTTTTATATGTTTATTGTTTAAGAAATAAGATCATTTTCTGCCGTCATTTAGCACAATTAAAAGAGCTTTGAAGTAAATCAAAATTTTAGTATTTTAAAATATTAATTTGAGCTTTAACGTTGATTAAAATTTCGATTGGGCGTTACAATAGTAATATCAAATTCTTAGAGAAAACAACACAGAGATAAGATCTCACTTGAACTAACCACTTTGGTGATCAGTAAGCAGTTGTGCATATTTACAAGGTACGCAACTTACATCTACACAAAGCTTGTTTTTTGTAAATTAAATTATGATAGTTAGCGAAATAAATATCAATCCTAATCTGGAAATGGGTGGAAATTACAAATTCAGTTGAAATATTTAATCGCGGCGATTGCAATGCTATGATAGGATTTAATGTCATTTATGAGGGAGGCCCTTGCCCAACAATGGGATGATGCGGGCTAATAATAATAATAATGATAAAGTAACTAGCCATAACAAAATATTATAGTTATGAAAGTAATAAATAAACAAACTTTAGTTTATGCAAAAATCAGTCTATAAAAATACTAAACAATCATCACTATCAGTAAATATTGGTGGTTGTTGAATTATCATGCATTTTTTATAAATATTAGTTACCCTTAATCGGGTAAATTATGTTAAAACTATCATTGTGAGTTTTCGTTGTACTTTAGATTAGCTAAATTGTGAAAATCCGCATACCTTACACGAATACAACAACTAATGAACAGTAACACCGTATTATACACATATACAGGAGGTTTTATTTAAAGTGCCCGCAAAAAAAACATTTTGTTACAAGAGCAGAAATCACAAAAATGCATGTGTAACATACAGGGTGTTCCATTAAGAAAGTAGAAGTGTTAAAGCAATACTAAAGTATATAGGGCGTCACAGAACGAGAAATTGAGAATTATGTCAACAAAGAATGCTCTTCAGTGAAATACTTATGTTAAATATTTTAACAACGTATTTATAATTGTTTTGAAAACATACCTTACAGAAATCGTGGATTTTTAGTAAATTGTGAAGGATTCAGAGCTCATTTGATTTTACTCCTAATTTTATTGCAGTTCCTCCATTCTGCCACACGTCAAGATACACTTTATTTGATATAGGGTTTTAGTACTTAAAGCTTTTAAGTAGTTTACATCTACAAAAACCTTTGTTTTAAACAGACTCTTTTATATGAAAGTCACGTAACAGATGAAGCTTTGCAAAAGCTCGCTTTAGAGATAGATCCTTTTTTTAATGTGACAGTCACGTACTAGACAAGATTTTAAATGTAAAATGACGACCCTTAAACTCGCCGCTAGAGACCAGAGAGCAAATTTCGCCGTCTGGTCTAAATTTACCCCCTTTCAGGGTGTCAGAAGCAAAGGAGGGTAAACAAAGAAACATTAACCGTTCCAGAAACACATTTAATATTTGTGAGTAAATAAGCAATTAGCGAGCTGGTTATTGGGCCCTGAACGCCAGGAACAGACACCGAGGACAGCGAAAAGGAAGAGGTGATAAATTGTGCTTCAGATTCGCACTTTACCGCTGTGTCGCAACCAGAAGTCTTTTGACTTTATTACCCACATTCCTGAAGACTGACGAGAAAGTTACAAGACTGGATGAACACCCAAATGTCTTTGCTGATATGGAAGTAATGCGTGTAGAAAGAGATGTCTGGCAGGTGGTTGTTTTTGTGTCGAAATGCATTCAGGTGTGATTTTCCCGAGACAGTGGGAGAAAAATAAATTTAAATCTCAGAGAAACCGAAGTCAAGTGGCAGCAGCTCGAGCGAATGATGTGAATTCCTCAGATTTTTTTATGTAAATAGGCAGAAAGGGATGATATTTCAAAGTTTGTTTATTCGATAGAATGTAAAGTGGGCTGTAAAAATTATACTCTCTCTTAGATAGAGTAAATCATTTAATGCTGCTTTTTTTTTTATACGCGTAAACAGAACAGCGGAAATCAGTTTTCAAATGTATTTAAAACGTTCGTAAATCAATTTCGTTGCTCTTACATGACATTTAATATGTTAAAGCTGGAAGTTTTGGAAGTGGAAAGCTTTTCTAAGTTCGTTCTTTCTAAGAGGATTTGATTTATTTAGACAAGGATTTTGTCTTTGTTTTTTGCGCGCCTGTTTTATTTTGCTGAGAACCACATTTTTGATACATTGCCCAAGGCATACATTTAAAGAGGACGACGACAATAAGGTCGTTAACTCTATTTACTTTCTCGTACTTACATGAATGGAAACGCACTGTGATGGCGCAAATGCCATGAACCTAAAAATGTTCTGCATGCGTGTTGTGTTTGTGTAGCAATAATTGTGGCATTCTCCATGTCAATCGGACAGTTTTATTTGGTCTTAGTCGTCATCGCGGCAGCTTCATTTATACCACGGTGATGTTTTCTAGAATTTGACAAACGTATGGCACGATAGTAGGTACGATCCGCTTGTGTCATTACAGTTGTATGCAGTTACCATACTTGTGGCATGTTTGTATCAATTGATATCGAGTGCCCCTTGTAGATGTTTATCTGTAGATGTGCATCACTTACTGTGGTAGCCTGAATTAACACGCCCGTTACTATGGCAGCTTGAAGTAATGCGCCACTTACTATGGCAGTCTGTAACAGTTTACCACTTACTGTGGCCGCCTGAAAATATTCGCCAGTTACTGTGGCAGCCCGTAATAATTAACCACTTACCCTGGCAGTCTAAATTAATGCGCCCCTTACTATGGCAGCTTGAAGAAATGCGCAACTTACTATGGTAGCCTGAAATAATTTACCACTTACGTCGTATCATTCTTCATCATGACAATGCCAGCTCTCACACAGCACATCAAACATTAATTATTTGAAGGAGAAAAACATCGAATTGTCTCATTGCCCGTATTCACCTGTCATCATCATCATCATCATCATCATCTGACATGGAGCTGTGGAAAAAATGTTTCGAGAATTGGTTTTAATGCATGCAAAAGTGTATAATTCTTCAAGACGAATATTTTGAACGGAAATAAAACAGCTTGCTCAAAAAAAAATTTTTCTTTCTTAAATTCTGTAAAAACTTCATTCATAGGGAAATTAGGGGTGATTGCAATCGTCATCGAGATCATTAGTTTGTTGCTTTAAGTACCGCAACTGATAAACAACGACGTCAACAAAAATGTATAGTGCGTAGAAGAATTCGGCACAAGCAACAAGAAGCTAGTTACTTCTGCAGTTGTTGTGGCGTATGTGCTGTGCTTTGCGCACCAACAGGTCGCGACTGTTACGCGTAGCACATTTTACATAGAGTTCCTATTACTAATCACAACAAAAATACAATATAGTTAATAAGTACATTTCAAAGTTTTTCGTATTTTACTTTCTGTTTTGTTTCAGTTATAGGAAATAACGTTTATTTTATAGTAAATGTGACACTGCACTAAAAGCCTTGTGCGATGGATGATTCCTATTTGGAAAATGTTCTTGGTACAGGCGAACAGCTTCGCGTGCGTTACCCCAAGCAGCTCTATACATGACCATCATGTCATGCTGTTCGGCAAAAGTATAATTCGCCATAACACAAAAATACTATACATTTTGTTAATTAATAATAATAGTTTTTCGTATTTCATGCCGTATTTTGCTTGTATTCAAATAAATAATATCGTTTATTTTCAATTTGAGAGATTCTATTTTTCTAAACATCTTTACTGTTCCATGTCAAAATATTGAAACCGATGAATTCATTAAGTAGGTACTAATTCTACGCGTATGGAAATTATAGATATAAATAAAATCCTGCCAGAAGGACAGGATGAATTACGATGACCTTCTAGCAGGACCAAGTAGCGTGTCCGACCGTCCTGCTGGAAGCTCCTTCCGGCAGAACAGGCGCTTGGACGTTCTATCAATAAATCCGGCTTTAGGAATTTCCGTTAAAATTTAGTACGAATACGGTAATTTCTAAATGTAGTGGAATGGTGGTAGAAGAAAATCATTCACGACCGTTAACAATAGTTTTTATAGGGGAGTTTAACAAAAAGCTTCAAATTTTTTAGCCAATTTTTTGTATCGATGAAGCGGGATTTACCAAGAACAGGATTTCCAGAACACCCATCAGTGGAGCGATGAAAACCTTGCTACGGTGACGTACAAACCAGCCATCAAATTCGCTTATCTGTTAATGCGAAGGGTTGCAATTTTGGGTGACAGACTTTAGTGGGTCTCTCTTATTGCCAAATCGGTACCTTGATTTAATACAACTATGGTCCTAGGCTACAACTATGGTCCACATAGCCGCACGCACAAAAACACCGATATTTGAATTATGATTGACATCTAGTGAACCATTTAGTTACTAAATTACAGTGAATAGGTTGAATGATATTTTAACGTTTTTAAACGCACTTTGTCCACCGCGTTTTTGCACTTGTCAACTGTCAGTGTGAGTTACGTATTGCACCAAACTTCGTCAACTGCAAACTTTCTGGGCCACTGATTGTTACAATAAACTGTTCTGTGTTACCGCTGGTTTACGTGACAGGTAATTTAGTGTTTCCGTACATTTAATATATTTTGTTACAATAGCAGATGTATTTTCATTATTATTGCAAGAATAGCAAAAAATCATACTTCAAGTTCAACTACGGTCCAATCATTTTTGTGGCCTATAGTTATGTTCCTACGTTAGTTTTTCCTTTTACTTTGCAAAACTTACTTTACAGATTATGATGGCTGCGCCGAATAATATTCTTCGCAGAAAGGTAGAAGGAAGGCTGCATAAGCCATGTGGTGCCAGAAATATGGATCTATGTATAAAAGATATCACCAACAAAGTATTGAGACTGCGAGAAGCTGCCGAAAAGTACAAAATACCTCGTAGTTCCATAATACTTAAACTAAAAGCACTGTGTGAAAATAACCAAAGATCACCTGGTCGCCAGCGCATCTTCCTACCTCATAAGAAAAAGCGTTCCTCAAGCATGCTACATCCATGTGCACATTTGGATTTCCGATAACTGTATTCGACCTTGATTGGTTGATTGATTGATTTGAAAGAGCGAGATCTAGGACGCGGTTTTCCAAGCATCTCTAAGCACTGCAGCCATCATTGGCTTAATGTACACCCTAACTAAGAATTTTGCCTATCTGGGGTAATTCCAACTCCAGTAGTGATTTTTAACGTGTCACACATCATATTGGCACGGGACCTACGGCTTTATTTCTTATCCGACAGAAGGCGCATTTTCAGGTTTTTCCCCGCTACAAAAATCTCGCCGACCTCAGCCAGGTTCGATTCCGCGTCCCTCGGATCTAAAGGCAAACGCGGTAACCACTAGACCACCAAGGCCGCCTGTATTCGACTTTAGGTGTATTGTGAAATAATCAGTTCTTTCTTCTCACATTTAGGGAATGAAATCAAGTGCCGCCAAACCTTATTTACTACGATGAAATCAATTTAGTCGGCGATCCTGTCAAAAAAAGGAATCCTGTCCAAACGTGGATGTAAATATACCGAGGCAATAAAAAATTCAACCAAAGCTGCTATGGGTACCTACTACTACAAGGCTGAAAAGATGTGGGACACTTGGACCGAAGGCGGCCCTACAAACACTAGGTACAACCGATCAAGATCTGGCAAGATTGTTTTTTTAATTGTATTGCCAGTATTAAGAAGGAAAAATGAAAAAGTTATCATTGGCGACAACTTCAGTTCCCATTTCAGCTTAAAGGTCCTAAAAGCTTGTGAAGAACATAACATTGCATTCATAGCGCTTCCTCCAACTTCCAACCATTTGACGCAGCCTCTCGAAATAGCTTATTTTCGGCCCTTCATATACCATTGGCAGCAAATACTTGATGAGTGGAAAGCGACGCCAGATGGACAGAGGATGACAACCGTCCCCAAAAATGTCTTTCCTTCGATGTTAAATAAGCTCTGGAATCGAATTCTTCCCAATTCAGAAGTCGAATTTACAAGCTGGATTTAGGAAGGCTGGCATTTTTCCTTTTTGTGCAGCCAAAGTACTAGAATTCCTGCCATCTTACTCTGATCTCAATGTCACATACCCATATTCAAGTGCCGTTTCAGACACCTTCATAAAATATATCGAAATGAAAAGGAAACAAGTGGTAGAACAGGGAACATTTATAAAGAAGTGAAAGAAGAAGCTTAATGTTGAGCCAGGTAATAGTATTTCAGCAGAAGATATTGAAAAACTTGCCTTGCCATCTACCTCAACAACTGAAGAAAGAAATTTTCTCGCAAACCTAAAGCAGTAAAAAGTTCTAGTGAGGAGAACGAAAGCGATGGATATTCCTTGGCTTCAGAATCTTCATTGAACTTGTCAGACATTGAAGAGGCCTTCGAATATATATCAAACTATGAGGTCCTCAATGGTGATTATCTTCCAGCAAGTGACGAATTTGTAGTGGTGAATTATGAAGAAGAATACTAGCCTGAGCAAGTTATCAAAGCGGAGGTTAATGGGGTTTATGTAAAATATATGGCCAGATCTGGCAATCTATGGAAGTGGCTAGATAAAGAAAATTGCCTTTTTTTTATCAAACAAAGGATATTAAACAATCCATAAGAAAGCTAAAGCAGAGAAGTACCAAAAGAGAGCTTTTCCATGTGCCTGAGATCGAGGACATATGGGGTAGGTAAACCAAAAAAATAAATCAGTTAATAAAGTTCCTGAGAACGTTTGATTTTAATGATAAGCGCTTGTGTTAAAATGAATAATTAAATACGTTTTCTTATTGGCTTCTGCAAATTTGTGTTTTATTTTAAATATTATTGACTGCTCTATGATATAGTTGCAACACATTCTCTCAACTGTGGTCCTCTATCGATTTATTACAAGAAATATTTGATGGACTATTGTTGTGTACTTCATAACACAACTATGGTCCAAAGTTTAACAAAAAAAATGTATATATGAATTACATAAATTAAAAAAAGTATTTAATACCAATTTCTTATCCTTCTACAGATACAATCAACAAAAAAATTCTTTTTTGTGCTTTATTTTTGGAAGCTGTAACGAAACATTAAAAAAATAGGGCGTTTTTGGATCACAGTTGTGTGAAATTACGGTAAGCAATTTTTATAGTATTCTAATTCTTTTGAAATTCTGTACCGATATTATTTGTAAGTGAAATGGGGAACGGTAATTATATTATATACTAAATTATTTGCTTGGGCTTCTGGACGATGTGCCCTTAGGACAAGTTCAAATAATGTATTTTATATACAATAAAGCCCCTTCTCACCTTGCCTGAGAAGTTAGGCAACATTTAAATAACGTTGGTGGTACCTGTAGGATCTAAAACGTGGCCTCTGAGATCGCCAGATTTTAATTCCTAAACTTTCATTTGTGGAGTTATCCAATTGATAACGCACAACAACTGCAAGAGCGAATTGCACAGTCATCCAGTAATATTCGAAAAAGTTTGTAATTCGTGGAAACGACCAGCAGAAATGTGTTTTGAAATGAATGGACGCAATATGGAACACCTAATTGAAGGTTTAACAAACAAATAATTAAATTAATAAAGAACTTAAGATCAACCTTAATTCATATTTTTACGTTGAAATTTTTCAAACGATTGTATAAATATGTAGACAAGCAAATTATACACTTAAACGTTTTTTTTTAATAAATATGTCTCACACCAAAAGCGATGGGCCTCTAAGGCCTGTGAAAGCTTCATATTAAAAATAATAAAAAAAAAAATCACACTTTACAGTACGCGCATCAAAATAAATAATTAATTTTTTTTTGAAAACCACCGTCCTCCCCGATGAAATCTACCCTAATGAGGCGTGAATGTTTTTATTCTACCACTATTACATTGCACATAGAAATGAACGTGTTTCTAGTAAGTTTTAAGAGAAATGCTTCTTTATCGGCGGGTTTAATAAATAAAAATAAAATTATTGCGTTAAAATTAATCTTTCCTTGGCAGATGTACTAAAACTTTTCTGTACAAATATATGGCAAACGGTTGGGTGTATCGATTTGAAATAGGAGCACCTTTTTCACCTAAAATTGTCCAATATTTTCTAATATTGGACTAACATTTAAAAATCACTGAAAATAAAAAAGTTATCACCTTCACAAAAATTACCCCTTATGAACCGTATAGCAATTTCATTCTAAGACCATCTAACTCTACGTAAGATTTAGCAGAAGTATAAAAATTTTCATTACAATACCATTTTCGTAGTAGCTGTGGTTGAACATAAACAATATTTATTATTTGCCATTTAAAGGGCTATAGTTCCCTTAAAATGCCTTTTCGAAATTGTGTTTATAGGAACTTTTTCCTTATTTTGACTAGCTACTATCAGCTATAGAAGTTTGTTACACTATTTTTTACACTCTGTATATTGTGTTATAAAACTTTAGAGGAGGAGTGTATACAGTGCGTTTCCAAACGTACCGGCAATATTTCAAACATGAATTCCAAAACTTATTTAGAGTCGAAAAGTTCATATAAACGTATGTCCTAAACGTAACCTTCTTCTTCTTCTTCTGTGTATAGGCCAATGGCCTGTTATTACCTACAATGCAGTAGGTTCTATGAGCCCTCTTTGCACGTATGCCGGGCAGGAGGCTAGCCTGACCCGTCGAACAGAGAAGAGAAGTTCCACTACAAGGTTAACGATTGTCAAAGATGTTTGTAAGACAACCGGGACCGACGGTTTTACGTACCCTCCGAAGCACGACCGGTTGCATATGCCACTATATTGGTCAACCCATCTAAGTACTGACCGTGCGGATTGTGCTGGACTACGAATACCGTTTGACCGGCGTCCGTAGCGCTCCGCTATGCAACCGTAACCGCAAACGTAACCGTTAACGAGTTATTGTTTATTTCATAACTTGTGTGCCTAAAATTTAAATTCAGCGGATTTCTGAAATACTGGTATAGTACCGTGATCGCGTGTTTCGTTTGGTAACATTTGAACATCGTTTTTAACATATTATTGTTTGTAACTTGTTAGTTTATTACTGTAATACTGAAGTTATTGGCTTCTTCTTTGTATCCTTATTCCCATCATAATTCACAAGTGATTCACAATGCCAATGTTATTTTGAAATGAAGAATATGCAGATATTTATTATGTGTACGGTCTGTATAATGGAAATGCTTTAGCAGCACAACAATAATATCGTAGAGCTGAGGGAACATGGCACTTTCAATACCAGACATGCAGTCGGTCAAGCAGTTGCCCGTAGACCCATAAACGATGATGAACAAGTTCTTGATTTATTACAAGAAGATCCGTCTTTAAGTGTGTGAAGAAACTGCATTACATACTGGAATATGTAGAAACCAGGTATGGAGAATAATAAGAAATGCTCGCTTACATCCATATCAACATCGAAGAGTTCAAACTCTAGATAATGATTGTGAATCTCGCTTAAGATTTTATAATTGGGTACAAAATAATCAATATATATCATTATTTTAAGAAGGCGCTCGCATTTTCAACATAGATTTAGTGTTAATGTGACAGCTGGTATTCATAATGATTGTTTGTTTGTACCATTTGAACTGCCACGCCGTTTGAATGGTGAGAATTACGAATATTTTCTAGAAAACTTTTTACCCTTATTACTGGAAAATGTGCCATTAAATATTAGACGTGCAATGTGGTATCAACACGATGGGGCACCAGCACATCAATGTCTTCGTGTTAGAGCTTGCCTTTACGCACATTTTCGTGGAAGATGGATTGGAGTAGGAGGACTCGCAGTGCGGCCACTGCGTTCGCCGAACCTGACTCCATTAGATTTTTATTTGTGGGGTCACATGAAACAGATTGTTTATGCAACTGAAGTGCACACGGTAGAAGAATTACGCTAAAGAATACAGCAGGCTGCCGATATTATTAGGAATAACCCATAAACCATATTAAGAAGGCAGCGATCTCTTCTGCGACGTGCGGCTTTTGTGTATCGAATACAATAGAGATCATTATGAACATTTCTTGTAAATAAAATAATAAAATTGTGTTAAAAAAGATTTATGTCACAAAATTTATTGAACTAAAATTTTAGCCGTGTGAATTTTGAAATAAACAATAACTCGTAAACGGTTACGTTTAGGACATATGTTTATATGGACTTTTCGACTCTGAAAAAGTTCTGGAATTCATCTTTGAAATATTGCCGGTACGTTTTGGGACACCCTGTATATTGATTTAATAGTTTTCTACTTTTTGCCATTTAAGCATTTTTTTTACTGAATTCTTTTTTATCTTTATTTGTTTGATATTAAAGCTAAATCAGTTTATATATGATGACATATCCAAATAGTATTTTTTTGGTGAGGCGCATAAAATATTTAGCTACACCACCGGGTAGATCAGAGGTTACAACATAAACCAAACAGTATTAGTAAAATTAAAATCTAAATGGCACAATAATCCCGGCTAGTGGAAGTTTTATGGGTGTACATTAATCGGTTTACTTTGTATTTATTACATTAGCTACTATCACGTGAAGATAAAGTCATTAAAACCACTGTGGAGAGGCGGCCAGTAACAACCAAAATAGACTCGGAACTCTTGAAGAATTAAAAGCCACTATACAGCCAGTCGGCGTTGGCGTATGCTGAAAACATGATTACCTGCTGAACTGTCTATTCGCGAAAATGAAAGCAGTATCAATGAAAATATTTTTAGGTTCTAAAAGGTTTGTTATTGTGATCAACTTAATATAATAGGATACAAAATAACCCAATCATTAGCTTTATCTTGCCAGAAAACATTTTATTCGGTTAATTCATTATTTGGAATTACAATGTGGCAATGCTTATTTTGGCATACCTTGTAGATTGGACTGTATGTACTATATCCAAACAAATTTAGAAGTTACAACTGCAAAGCCTATATTAATGTCCAAAAGCCAAAATATACCCAGTTGAAATGGTACAACATGCTATCTTTTTCTTCGAGTGCTTATGAAACGTAGCGACATTTTTAACTATGCCTGTGTTCCGCGTTTAAAGTGGCACAGACATAGAGGACCTGCAGGTTAACGTGGGATCCGAACCACGGGAAGAATAAATACTTCTACACTAAAGAATATTTACTATCCGGAATATTTCGCTGGCTATCTTCGTGAGGGAGGACGGTTGTTAAAAATTCTATGTTTCAATATTATTGAACCCTAGACCTTCATTGTAGAATTCTCATTGGCTGACCTCTAGCCCACAACCGTCTCAAGAAGATGCTATACCTAACCTTAAACGACGCTGTTAGGTAAGAGGTACCACTTCAGGTTGAATTACCACCCAATAATTCCCTAGTATTACCCTACAGGGTGCAAAAACCTTATGCTGCAACCCACCACACATAATTTCTCAGTCCGGTTAGAACTCGTGGGTTCATGATGTCGAAAATCGTCTCTGGAATTTATGTCTTTTGGATTTGCCGTTAAACGGTGTTTACCTTCGCGCTGAGGAGAAATACGTGGCATAAAAGAGGCCGGTGTCCAGCAGTAGGAAGAAAAGCTTGTTAACGAATCTTCTAAATTGTGTATGAAAGCAGTGGTAAACCTTTTAGCCATTTGCTGTAACGCTGTTTTGTTTGTCCGATGTATAAGTTGCCAATTTTGATAAAACAACTTGCAGACAGTTTTCATCTTCTCCAAAGTCAATTGTGGTAGTGTTTACTTTTTGCTATGATTTCATTGTACACACTTCTTTGGTCCAAAAGCAGGTCGCATATTTAATAATGTTTTTACTTTAGTACATACTTTTATCCTTTACATCTCAATAAGATATACACAATTCAGATTTTATGCAAAGTTATTGTAAAATAGATATCAAATATTTGACATCTCCAAATATTTTAACTGCGAAACTTCTAGTAAACCAAAAGGTTATCACAAATTTTTCAATAAAAATAGATGTTTAAATAATAAGAATCTAATCAGTTGTTTATTGTCTGTCAAATTCTTATCACATTAAACATTTGCCTTACTTTTTCAGGATGGAGCGCAGAATGTATTGCCTGTACTGCCCGGCCAGCTTTTGGAAAGAACTGTGCGTCGTGCAAGTACATCAGTCGGCAGAGAATGATACCACTGGGACGTACTAGTACGTCAGAGTACTGTATACGCGATCTACGGCTATCGAACATGTTAGTCAATAGACTGTGAAACGAAAAATATTAGAAAAACACTTATAACACCCGGATACGAATTTATTTAATATTTTTAATAGTAGTTCCCCGGACATGGCAAGTACCCGTGCCAAAGATGAAAGAGTTAATTGTTTGCTGTTGATTCAAGCAATATTATACATTCTTTCTTTCTTCATCAATTGCATTTTTACCATACGGTGTCGAGGTTGCCATTCAACTTTTAAAAATTGTTACATAATTGTTTTACTAGCTGCCGTTTCCAAAATAATTTAGTAAATGCATACCAATAAAGTATTTGTAGAACTCGTCTAAACTCATATCTCTTCTTAAACGAATGTTCATAAAGGGCGTAGTAAATCACGAACCTAAAGATAAATAAACAGGTTCTATAAACTTCAGTGTAACTGAGGTAATTTTCAGCACAATCTAGACTGGCTGTAACATGTTAATAATATATGGTTTCAATTACATGCTACATAAAACATAATATCCTCGAGGTGTTTGAGGCAAACTACTATTATAGTACGAAATTACCCAGTTAAATTTAAGATATAGATTTACCCCACATGAATGCTATCATAATATACATTTCAATCGGCAAACTGTTTCATCATATGCATATACTTTGTTATACTATAATACAGAAGGTTAATAATACGAAATATATTTTTAAAACTTTATTAAGAATAAAATATAGCGTAAATTTATTGGATTTTAGAAGAATTATCCCCAAATATAATGAAATCTTTCTAGTCTAAGAAACTGTCAGAAGCTGTAGCTACATTATTTAGACTTTGGACATGTTCGGCTACTACATTTATTTATTACTCTAGAATATAAAATATTTATTTCTAAGGCATAACTGAACATCTCTAGAACTTACAAATTCCTTAAAAGAGTCTTAAAGTCTTCTGTATGAGTTGAAAGTCGGTGTTCGAATTTTTACAGATCTTGGTAGATTCTAACAGATGTTAGTTCTTTCAAAAATGTTGAATAAATAAAGCTGGCCGGGCCGTTGTAAGGAAAATTAGGTATTAGTACATTTGAGATTTGGCTTCATATTTATAATACATAGTAAAGTATTTTTTATTATTCTTATTTTCTATTTCCGTTGGGATATTTGTGCTTTTGTGGCCAATCACCGCGACAGTGAGCGTGCGTTCTTCTTCTTCGAGTGCTTTATTTCTTACGAGATGTAGCGCTCTTCTCTGCTATGCTTGTGCTGCGCATTTAAAGTGACACAAACATAGAGGACCTACAGCTTAACGTGGGCTCCGAATCACGAGAAGTGTAAACACTTCTACTCTAGAGAAGATATACTTGGCAGAATACCTCGTTGATTTGTCATTGCCTTGCGAGAGAGAACGGCCGGTAAAAATCCGATGCTCAGGTACTGGGAATTGAACCCAGTGCCCTCGTCGTAGAAGTCTAACGCGCTAACCTCTAGTCTACAAAACTGGACTTTACGTTTTGCAAATTATTGTTAAGAAATGATATGATCATGAGGGCGATATTTATGTACTTTCCTTAAATGTTGTGTGAGGCCTAGAATATAATGGGACGACCAAATTAAACCAGCAATGCAAAAGAGGGATTTAATGGAAGATACCGTCTACAAGAAAGAATGGCGTATAGGATGCAATGTCGTGCAATTTTATTCTAGGAAAAAAAAATATTATTGATTATGCGGATTGCTTTTAGACCAGAAAATTATGTACAATGACATCAAAATTAAAGCTAAACATTACCGCAATTGACTTTGGAAAAGATGAAAACTGTCAGCAACTTGTTTTATGAAAATCTGTACAACATGAAACAAACGAAACAGCGTTGCAGGGAATGGTTAAAAGAGATACCCATATTTTCATACACAATCTAGAAGATTCGTTAACAACCTTTATATACATACGCAGTCTGGCTCAAAACGTCGAGGGAGTATTTCAAGCATGAATTCCAGAATTTATTTAGAGTCGAAAAGTACATATAAACATATGTCCTAAACGTAACCGTTAACGAGTTATCGTTTGTGGAATGAAAAATCACGTCTTTACTAGACTAACGGAATGTTTGTGATGTCAGATATATTAGTTATCTTTTTTTTTGATACGAATCTGACAGATTCTTAAAACGATTTTTAATACTGAATCTTACTTTCGGAATGGCTTTCAAGTTGACGGAGAATGGACCTATTCGATTCCTCCTTGTTTTGTGGAATTCCGAGAGAGGTATTCCAATGAAATTATTACATACCGAAAATTTCATGCTTTGGTTAAGAATTTAGTCAGCAATTTTCGAGAAACTGGAAGTGTTGGAAGGAAAGAAGGGTCTGATAGTCCAAAGAAGATAGTACCTGCTTTAATTGAAACTATAAGACAACGCATTGACGAGGCTCCAAAAACACCAATTAGACATTTGTGCCAACAAGTTGATGATTTAAGTTACGGCACATGCCACAGAATATTGAGACAAGCTTTGCAGCTGCATCCTTACCGATTTATTACCGTTCAGGAGCTTTTAGATCAGGATTATCCAAAAAGAGTTCAGTTTTGTCGTTGGTTTTTGGGTAATTTTAATGATGAGCAGTTAAATTTAACCTTGTTTACTGACGAAGCCTGGTTTTACCTTAATGGGTATGTTAATTCATAGAATCTGCGGATTTGGAGTAGCGAGAATCACACGTTACAATTAAAGCTCCCCTTCATCCACAGAAAATAGGAGTCTGGGTTGGAATGAGTCGTCGTAGGTTAGTTGGGCCAATATTTTTCGAAGGCACGCTAACTGCAGCAAGGTACAGGAACGAATTATTGCAACCTTTCTTAAATAAACTGCACGATGATGAGCTACGGGATGGTTTTCTGCAACAGGATGGCGCAACAGCTCATGCATAATTTTTTTAGCAAATATTTTGATGACCGAATCATTAGTAGAAATACTGCAACACCATGGTCCCCTCGCTCTTGTGATATTACTGTTGTGGACTTTTTTCTATGACCCTATTTAAAAATCACAATTTTTAAAACTCCAGTTAATGATGTAAACGAACTGAAACTTAGAATTGAAGAAAATTGCCAAGAAATTAAGAACTGACCTCAATTATTACAAAATGTTTTTGAAGGTGTGAGAACACGAGTTCAGAAATGTTTGGAGGAAGAAGGCAGACATTTTCAACATTTGTTGTGATCACTATATTAGTTCAGGTTTATTCATTTATTTTACTGTTGCTCAATAAAAGATTTCTGATCCTAAAAATGACGTTTCATTATTATTTAATTCCAGCTAACACAACCTAACCTGAAATTGACATTATAAACATTCCTTTAGTCTAGAAAAGATGTGACTTTTCATTCCACAGCCCACTGGGGATCAGTTTTTTTTTGATCTCTTGATATATGCGGCTAAAATTTTAATTCAACAGTTTTCTGAAATACTGATCTAATTGGCATGATCGCGTCTTTTGTTTGGTAAATTTGAACATCTTTTTAACAAATTATTGTTTGTAACTTGGCAGTTTATTACTGTGATACTGAAGTTATTGGGTGCATCTTTGTATCCTTATTCCCATCGCAATTCACAAGTGATTCACAATGCCAATGATATTTTCAAATGAAGAATATGCAGATATTAATTATGTTGACGGTCTGTGTGGTGGAAATGCTTTAGCAGCACAACAAGCATACCGTAGAAGATATCCCAATAGAATATTAATTCACACCGGCAGCTGAGGGAACATGGCACTTTCAATGCAAGACATGCAGTCGGCCAAGGAGTTGTCCGTAGACCCACAAACGATGATGAACAAGTTCTTGATTTATTACAAAAAGATCCGTTTTTAAGTGTGCGAAGAATTGCATTACGTACTGGAATATGTTGAATGGTTTAGATAATAAGAATAAGAAGAAGTGCTCGCTTATATCCACACCATCATCATCAAAGAGTTCAAACTCTAGATAATGATTTTGAGGCTCGTTTGAGATGTAGACGTAGGAACTAGCAAGACGTTTCATTAATGTTGAGTTTACTTTAATATACATAATCAATTTTATGTGTAAAATGTGTAAAAATATGCTTGCAGTAAGATAGGATCCTAGAGTGATGGTAATTCAGTTGGCATAGAGCCCGCTTTCTGGACAAAACGTTGAAACATGGCTTAGCTTGGTTTGGGTTGACTTCCTACCATTAATATGGCAGTGTTTAGAAACCTTGTGCTGCAACTTACTAACACAATTCCCCATTCCGGTTGGCAATCGTGAGGTTTCAATATTAAAAGGCTTTTTTGGAAGTCCTTTCATTTGTATTCGACGACTGCGACCCGGAAATAATGCCAGTTTTTAATTATTAAATAGATAGATGCTTTTTTATATTCTGTACTTTAAATATACACATGTTTAATCAAATATAAAAACATCATACTAATTAATTTATATGTAATATGTGCCGCAAAACTTTGAAGTTAGGCACATTAAACAATCATCAATAAAAAAAATATATACGTATAGCTTTTACAATTATGTTTATTTGCTTATAGTGTGTAACCTCAACAAAAGACCACTTCTGTAAGTAGACCACCTGCCAAGATACCCATTTCTTTTAAAGAACCGATTTTTAATTCATAAAAAATCCTTATTTAAACCTCCTCTAAGGAGATGACCTCGATAACCAGACCTGACCACTAATCTTAAATAACGCTTAAAGGTTTTTCAATGTTTTTGTAGGTCTTAAAAACCAGCCACATTTACTCAATTTCGTAAAAGTCTGTAAGAACTTTCCAGGGCTTATAGATAAATACACTGCTAATCCTCAAAGATGAAGTTTCTAATGTTTACTACCTCCATCAAAGACCAATAAACCAGTCTAATCAATTTTATTAGTAATTCGTTGTGTCTCTGAATAAAAGGACTTAACCGTTTATCCTTAGGGAAGATTGAGGATTTTCCAATGCTTTATTGCACGAGCTCGACCAACCCAACCCCTTTTGTTATTTTCTTAGAAATTTTAGAAGTTATTATTGCCGCCAGTCCTGATTAGTGCAGGGATGAAAATTAGTTTAGTCCAATTTTGGTGTTGAATTAAAGGAAATTTTAAAATCGAAATTGAAACAGAATACCGTAACAAACTATTTCAAGACAATACAGTGTGGAAGAGCCAAATGGAATAAATTCAGTATCTCAATTATTGTGCATATTTAAAAAAAAAACCCCGAGACACGACAGTTTTCGATTATGAAATGACATCGTGCAACGTAAAACTCATCCCTAAATTCAACCCCCTACGAGTGACAGTTGCATACCCCCAAATTTTTAAATTAGAAGTAAGAATGTTGATAAGTTTTTAGGTCTTCTTTTTAGGTGATACTGTCGAAAAAGGACACCGAAATTGTTTTTGCTTGCCTTCTTATTATCAAGAACGAAGCGCTATTAGTTATTAAGTTTTTAGTGTGTTGTAGTGAATTTCGTCAATCAATTTTTTTACTGTTAGTTTCTGCAATAAATTTTATAACCATAACATTTTGAATAGAGAATGAAAAGACCTTTTAAATGAGGTACCACAAGCCCCTACTTCCAATTTAAAAATTTGGGGGTTGCAACTGTCACTCGGAGGGGGTTGAATTTAGGGATGACATTTTTACGTTGCACGATGTCATTTCATAATCGAAAACTGATGTCTCGGAGTTTTTTAAAAATATGCACAATAATTGTGATACTGAATTTATTCCATTTGGCTGTTCCACACTGCATAAATACTTTAAACTATGTACTATTTGTAGGTATATACAGGGTGTCTCAGAAAGAATGAGCCAGCGTTTCATCACAGATTCTTTGGGTAAAAATAAACCGATTAAACCTAATATACCTTAGGCAGAAAGTCCTTCCTTAAGAAGTTATAGGGCCTTAAAGTTCAATTTTTTATTTTTTCTTTTTATTGTAATTTCCACAAATCTAAAGTCATTTCTTTCAAATTCGGTACACGTACTTACTATTATGCAATACAGTGACAGAATTATTTTCATTAACCAGACTTGACCGTAAGAGGCACTTAACCTACCACTGAAATTTTATTTTAGCTCTAACTTTGTTAACAGTAGAAAATTTTAAAATTTTAGGTTATTTTCTGAAAGAGGATTAAAAATTACAAAAATAAGGTACTCTTAGTTCATACGCGTAACGGCAACCGTTTGCCTTAAAATGCTTGTCCAAGTTTTGGGTTGTCGTAACGACGTGCAATTATTAGGTGGCCATGATCACAAAAACAATGGGTAGTGCCTGTGACCTACAGTAAAGAACAATGATAAGTTAATTAAATACTTTGGTGTTATA
>JABXWE010016161.1:0-10175 GCA_014611495.1 Limonius californicus | reverse complement strand
GGAGGAAAGGTATGCTTTCGAGGGAAGATCTTGCAGGGATGCCGGTCAAGCCAGACCGCTCTATTGTAGGGGAGGAAAGGTATGCTTTCGAGGGAAGATCTTGCAGGTGTGCCGGTCAAGCCAGACCGCTCTATTGTAGGGGAGGAAAGGTATGCTTTCGAGGGAAGATCTTGCAGGGGTGCCCGTCAAGCCAGACCGCTCTATTTTAGGCGACGAAAGGTATGCTTTCGAGGGAAAATCTTGCAGGGGTGCCAGTCAAGCCCGACCGCGCTATTGTAGGGAAGGAAAGGTATGCTTTCGAGGGAAGATCTTGCAGGGGTGCCGGTCAAGCCAGACCGCTCTATTGTAGAGGACGAAAGGTATGCTTTCGAGGTAAGACTTGGTGTTGAAGACGACAGATAAAGAATTCAGCTTATTAGAACTAAAAGGTTGAAAATTTATTATTTTTGAATCCGGCATTTTCAAGTTGACAATTTGCAAATGTATAGTCATCGCTGTTAATTGAGAATTTTTGGTGGTTTATATCGTTAATCTTTGCCCAGTGTATCTGAGTAACTCTGTATCAGCAGCGTTTTGAATTTGTACTGTTGTAAAAGTCAAAATACTGCTATTAACAATCTATCTGTTGTGTGATCATAGTGGCAGTCGGGTGCTGTGAGCTCTACCCACGACGCGACGGTGTCGGTTTAATAAGCGAACTGTGTTCGGGATTCTGAATACTACAAGTGCTGATAGTTTTTAACAGCTTTTTATTTTGCTGGTAGCTAATACCGGCTAACTTTAAGAACAGCAGCGTGCGGATTAAAGCGGTCAAAGCAATTGATGAAACGATTTGACGCACTGTCGAGCTCCCAGGAGAGTATTAACGAGACGGTTATCAAGGAGGTTAAAGGGGATCTAGGGGACTCCGTAGCTTCCAATATTCAAGGCGGAAATAAAAATGAGGTCGAGAATTATTTAAGTGAAGAGGTGGATTTTTACGAGAAACCTGAAGATTTGCTTCGTTCTAAAGTTCGCCGTTTGGTCAATGTGATCGTGGATAACATTCCGGTCAATAGCGAACGCATCAAGTTGGATCAGCGACGAGAAGTGAGATGTGTTGTGGACGACCTGCGGGATGCTGTTATCCAGATGACTGGGATTATGCTGGGCCTGCGGTTCGATGTTAAACAGCGGGATAAGGTGATCGCGGATCTTCAAGTTAAAGTTAGTGAACTTGAAAAATCTTGGACATCGAATCAAAGTACTCAAGAAACAGCTACAACGAAACTGATCATGGCGGAAATTATTTCGCGACCCAAGGCTACAAAGCACGCGATTAGGGTTACAGCAAAGGAAAGTAGCGACACTGGGAAATTTAGGGAAATTCTAAAGCAAACTGTTAATCCTGTAAAAACACAGGTGGCCATAGCAGCAATTAAAAACACTAAGGCGGGTCCAGTTATTGTGGAAGTGGACAGTAAACAAGATGCAGATAAACTAAGGTCAGCTATCAACAATGAAGCTGGAGGGCGATTGTGCAGCAATGAGATTAGGAAAAATTATCCGCGGATTTTGCTCCTTAAAATTGATAAGGGTATTACCAAGGAGAGGTCACAGTGAAGATTAACCCGGAACTTATAAGCGCGTTTGGAGGAGCGGATGAGTTTAAGAAACAGGTTGTTGAGAAATATGATCGTTTTTCCAGTGTAATACTAGAAGTTTCGCCGGCGCCGGCGGCTAGAAAATTATTATTAGGGAGAAGGATAAACCTTGCATGCAGAGCGTTTGGGCCAGGGATTACTTATCAGTTACGCAATGCTTCCAGTGCTACGCATATGGCCATAAACAATCAGTTTGCAAGAGTGAGCAAATATGTGGGAAATGTGCCGGGAAGCATAGATATGCGGATTGTAATAGCAGTAATATCTGTTGTGTTGTCTGTTTACGAGTTAATGAAGGAAAGCAAGGCCCCCAATGTAGCACGAACCATGATGCGAAATCCAAGAGCTATCCATCCATGATTAGAATTAGAAATTCTATTATTAAAACTATATATTATAGAAATTAATGCACGATCTATCAGCACAGGGGCAAAGTCTCTTAAATTTGCACAATTAAACTTAGGTAAGGGCAGGGTTGCTACGGGAAACTTAGTGGAGCTTATTATAAATAGGAAATTTGATATAACATTCATTCAGGAACCAAACACTCGGGGCAACAAAATTGCGGGTTTTTTAATTAATTTCGGTGTAATAAACAAACAGATTGATCGGCCGAAGACTGGTATTGTAATTTTAAATTTGGAGGTAAAAGGGATCTTGTTAAACCACCTGTCTTGCGAACTCATTGCGGTAGCTGAGTTGAGCTACTGCTCAGCTACGTTTTTTGCGGTACCAATTTATTTCCCTCCGGATAGCCCCACGAATAACTGCAACAATGCGGAAATAGTAGGAAGATTTGAAGACATTTTGGTCGAAATACGTATAATAGGCTGTGACATAATCATTGCGGGTGACTTCAACGCAGTCTCCTTTATGGGGTAGTCAAATTGAGGATGCAAGGGATGCGCGGTTAGCGGAGGTCTTTGAGCAATTTAGTCTGTTTGTAATTAACAAAGATAGCGGACCAACCTTTATTGGGCATAGGGGAACAAGCAACATAGACATCACTTTGGCAAATTTTAGTGTATATAGTAAAGTTGGTAACTGGAGGGTTTAAAGAGGAAACTCTGACAGAACATCAACTTATAACCTGGGAAACAGACGACGATTGGGAAAGCGGGATAACAGACGTAGAGCGTCGTTTCTGTATTAAAAAAAAAAGCGGATTGGGTTAAATTTGAGAATAAGTTAAGGGAACTGTGCTATAACCGGGGGATAGCAGATGCGAGAGTGGTAGTGCGTGAAGACCTGGAAAGCCGGGCTTCGGCTCGGAATGACGCCATAGCGGAGGCATGCGAAGCCTCGATGCCATTGAAAAAGAAATTTAAGGGTAGTGTACCATGGTGGACGCCAGAGTTAACGACTATGCGGGCGGAAACGCGTAGGAAACGGAGAAGATATCAACAGGCTGCTGATGAAAATCGGGAAATATTAGAGATTGTGTACAGACAGAGTCATGCATCGTGAATATAAAAATTTGTTGGAAGATACACGTAGCAACAAGTGGAAGGATTTCTGCAGCAGAAATTCTGAGAAGGGCCCATGGGGCACTGCGTATAGAGTTATTCGTGGTAAAAAGGAAAAACAGAATCTATCATGTATTCGTAGGGAAGACGGGGGTTATACAAGTGGCATTTAGGAGACCATAAAGCAATTATTGTTTAAATTTTTCCCGACGATAGGATCGCGGTGGATACAGAGTTGCAAAAACTTATTAGGAAAACTATGACACAGGGAAGCTCTAATGAAAGGGATGCGGGGTGTACTAACGATCGTGAAATAACGACAACTGAGATACGTACCTATAGCAATTAAGCGCATGAACCCCAAAAAAGCCCCGGGACATGATGGAATAACAGCAGACATTGTTGATCGTGCATTTGAAGCAAACCCGTGCCTTTTCACGGAATTATTTAACGAGTGTTTAAGATTTGGGGTTTTTCCGCGGTGCTGGAAGATACAATCGATTCGGTTCATTCCGAACCCGCGAAAGCCTGACCCGACAGATCCGGCCAGTGTTAGGCCAATCAGTTTGTTACCGGTACTAGGGAAGGTGTTAGATAGAATTACAGCAACAAGAATAGAATATGCGGTAAAGCAAAGCGGGGGTTTTCATGAGCGGCAATTTGGATTTAGGGCAAGGAGGTCAACGATAGATGCCATTGAGCATGTGGTTTCTAAAATTAAAGATGCAAGGGAAGGTGGTGATTACTGCGCTGTAATAGCGCTTAATATTTCGGGAGCGTTTGACAATGCCTGGTGGCCAAAAATAATTTGGGAGTTGATCAGGAGAGACTGTCCGGAAAACCTGTTAAAATTAATAAAGCATTATTTTACGGAAAGGGAAGCACGGGTGCTACTTCCTGGGGTAACTATCAGTCGCAAAATACAAAGGGAATGCCCACAGGGTTCATGTACCGGGCCAGTATATTGGAAATTAATATACCAAAGTATTTTCAGGGTTAGGTTACCACAGGGTTGCGAAATTGTGGGGTTCGCGGATGATACTGCACTTATAGTCAGAGCGGGCCAGTTCAAATTGTTAAAAGCTAAAGGGAACGCGGCTTTAGAAGCACTTAGAGAATGGGCTTTGGAATCAAAACTTCAGTTTAACGCGGGAAAAACGGAAGCGCTTTTTTATGGCAAATTTCCAGGGCAAGAAAAGTCTACATTTTTACGCAGCGGAAAACGCGTTTATTGGAAAGAACATATTAGATATCTGGGGGTTGAAATAGATGATAGGCTCCTGTGGCACGCGCATATTAAAGCGATAAGGGCAAGGAGATCGCTCACAAGATAGGGGCAGCAGCTCGCTTAACGTGGGGATTTCGAGGCAGAGCTCTGCGATGCACAGAACACACAAGCTGCGATGTGTTTATGAGGGAGCGGTGCAACCGGCGATTTTATATGCAACGGAGGTATGGGCCGCAGGGTGTAAGATCCGGCAAGCTAAGCAGCTCCTTAGCGCGCAACGTGTATTAGCGGTAAAAGTGGCGGCAGCGTATCGAACGGTATCTACGGAGGCTGTTCTTGTTTTGGGATATTTATTACCGATAGACTTTTTGGTGCAGGAGAGTCGAAATGGGAGGCTGCTATTGACGGGCCAGGGTGAACATCTGCGAGAGCAGCTGAACCTGGGGCAGAGTAACGTGGAGACAATCATCGACATGGGGGACATTGCTCATCCGGCCGACGGAGGGGGGATTCCGTTCTGGGTCTGTGACAAGAGACGGGAGGTTCGCAACACAGGGGCGTATTGTTACACGGATGGTTCGCGGACAGAAGAGAGGAAAGCGGGGGCAGCGTTCGTCGTAATCAGGCAAGGGGAAGAAATCCATTTTGGGAAGACGCGGCTCGCTGACTGGAGCTCCATTTTTCAATGTGACCTAGTAGCTATTCGGGACTGCCTGAGGTACCTGCTGAGCCAAGGCGATACCTTTGCAGACAGCTGCATAATATCGGACAGTAGATCGGCACTGTATGCCCTTAAGCATATGAATAAACCGACGAAGCTCCAGGTGGAAGTGTGGGAGCTCGCGCGAAACGCTACCACACGACTTCGTGTAGGTTTTTACTGGACAAGGGCACATCTAGGGACAATTGGGAATGGACGGGTGGATGAACTTGCTAAAGAAGTATTACAGGAGTCAGAAGCGCGACCGGGATACGAGTTAATTCCGAGGGGGCTTATCAAAGCTAGAACAAGGGAACAGACTATTGATAGATGGAAGCGGCGATGGACAACGGCAGAGATAGGAGGACATGCTAGGCGTTTCATCCCCACAATGGAGATTAGGAAAGTAATTCCGGTAGAGTTAGACAGACACAAGGTTCAACTGATAACGGGGCATGGGAACTTCCGGTCCTACTTAGTAAGGATTCGGAAGTTACCAGAGGCTAAGGTGAATTGCCAGTGTGGGGCCCCCGAGACAGCGGCGCATGTTCTCCTGGAATGCCGCCTTGAGGTAGAAAATTCAGATGGCCTGGGGACCTAGAAGAGGTCCAGCGACTAGCAGGTGAACCAGAATGGTGGCAGGCACTAACTGAGTTCGCAGGGTAGTTAATACGGTTGCGGATTACAAAAGGAAATGAGGGAAATGGGGGGTAACTGTTATTAGAGCGGGAGGGGTTGTTACGGGGAACTGAGCTATGTTGCGTGCTGTTAGTGAGTGTTATTTTTCCATGCTCATTTATGTTATTTAAGTTTCTTATATTTAATTATCTTTCAAGATTGATGTTTAATATGTTCATTTATGTTATTTAAATTTCTTTATATTTAATTTTCTTTCAAGTTTAGTGTTTAATCTGTTCAGGTGTGGTTTTGTAATTAGGGTAAGATTTTATTATGTATTATGTGAGTGTAGTACCGTAAGGTGGAGCACTCGTAGGCTGTTGGCGCTTGTTATTTAATAAATAGTATGTTATCGCCATGACCGCGTATATGGTGCACTAATGTGACTTGCTAGGGGAACCGTTTGCGTTTAAAATGTTAAATACTTTGGCTAGAGCCTTGTAGAGCGCCCTGTGAAAAATATCCGTATCTATAGCCGAAGAATAAACTATATATAAATATTTGATTTTCCTGAATTAATAACTTTTGTGTGCCTACAATTTCAATGCTGAGCTCTATTGCATTTCTGTTTAAGGGTCTACTAAAGTGACTTAAAACGGGGTTTTTTATTGTCGCCGTAGTTAATAGGCGACCTTTCCGGTATTTTTTTAACTAGTTGACAACATATTCAAAATATATGGACTTCATTTGGCGAAATTCTTTCATATTATCACTTCATGACCTCAATGTCAGAATTTATTAAATTGTCTTGCAATGGGAACAATGTCAAGACTTTGTTACCTATTTGTTTTGTAGTATATTATAAACATTGTCTCTTACATTGATTGGCTGCAGTTCACTATTCAGCGTTTAGGTATACGGCCGTGAGATCCGCAACAGACAGGAAAACCAGTATAATGATTGGTCATTACAAAAAACTGCATCTGCTGAATTTAATTTTGTATTGTACAGCATAACAAAAAAATATTCTCCCTCAATTCATCTTGAAGATTTATTTCAAGTGTTTTTACTTTCCCATACCTTATAGGTATAGGGTAAGTATTGAATTCATGATTACCTGCTATTATGACAATAGTAGGAAAGCAGCGTAGCGGACAAGCGCGAGTACTGGTAAAACAATACGCGCGGTGCCTACTTGGATGGGTGACCGAAAATCTTCGCTCTAACGCTGCGACCCGCGGTGCCTCGGAGAGTCTTGGAGGTGCGCGTTGACAAATCAGTGGAGTGGGAAGCGGAGCTTACTTTTCACTTGACTCTCGAACGGGTAACAGGTACATTCCCTTAAAAAGTAGCAGCTTCCAAAACTTATTTGTTAAACTTGCTGTTGATTGATTATTGCAGTTTTTTGTGTATTTTTTATTAATTCAACCCATTTAACCTTTTCTTTTGTGTACATTTATTTAAAGCTTGTAAATTATAATAGTAAACGGATTTGGAATTGGAAAGTCATTGGACATTTCTTAGAAACGTCTTAAATGTAGGTAAAACTAAAGTTCCTTTAAAATTAGACACAACTTTATGAGCGCTTAATGGCTCATTAGCACTTCTAATCTTAATAATGCTTAGAAACATCTTTCACAATTTACATAAAAACGCAAGTTAACTTTTGCGGCAGAATGTACTGACAGTGTGACGTATGTACTTCGTCTCTGTCACTCATTCAACATCTTTGTTTATCTTGTGCGCAGCTGAGCCGCAACGATATTTGCGGTCTACTGTACCTGTACCGTCGGTCCCCCTGGGTTAGTGCGCCATGTCACTAACTTCCTCAAACAGGGTTAAAGTGGCAGCAGGGTGCGGAACCGTGTATTCGGATGCCCCCGCAATTATTTCCCATACACAATTTATTTTTATTTTTATGACGATAGTGAATTTTTCCTAAAGTATTTCACTTTTGTAAACAACAAGAGAGATTTTAGGAATTTATCCCCCACATAAAATCGGGAAAGGACATTTGAACTTCCAATTTTGAATCGCCGTTTGGAGCTAACTACCAAAATAAAATTTTCTTGCGATACGCTTTTTAAAGAGAATAAATAAAATATTAGAGTTACCTGTGTGCTTTGATGAAGATGAACTTAGGGATGCTACTAGCACTGCCACAAAATACCAGATGACCACGAGATGAGAACTTTTTTGTTTTTAAACCTATTATTTTGAAATTTTATTATAAGGAATAAGCTCTAAATGCGCAACTTTCCTTTATAGTCACTATTTGATTTAATATAATATTGCATAACATAACACCTTATTTTTAAAATAGGAAGAAAAATAAAATTAGTGTATGACTAACGGATATTAAAACTAACTAGTTTTTGCAATTTTATTTTTACCGGCTATTTTAATAATAATCAGATAATTAGGTATGTTGGTGATATTAAAGTAAAGCAAATAAAATGACAATTTAAAAGGGTAATAAAACTCAAGTAGGGGTATTTAAAAACCACAAGTTATGGCGGTTTAAAAATTAAAAAGTCATCTTTTTTTAATTATCTGCTTGCCACAATAAAGTTTTTAGGCAAATTATTAAAATACAACACTTGAAGTTCATTATTCTTTTGTTTTCAAAGCCAACCCAAAAAGAAATTATGGGCATTACATTTTTTACTGAACAATTGAGTATTTCAAACATGTTAAATTGAATGATTATCACAAAGAACGGAGGTAGTGGTATTTAAAAATAAAAAGATGATCATCAGTTCCGCCCAAACCGGAAGTCAAATGTAAGGCATGTATTACACGGCACAGAATACTGAATAAAACTTTGTTCAAAGTGTTTTTACAAAATTCTGTGCCGTGTCATACAACAAAATTCTGTAGCTCGTGCTCTAAAGCCTACAGAATTCTTTTCAGAAAGAATGTCACATCGATGCGCAAACGAGCACTTTCTAGTGTTCATCAATGATCACAGAGAGCAACGACGTAAATGTTTTACCACGTGTACCACCTAAAATCTCTTAACGCTAGCCATTCTGCATAAACTTAATATAACTTCTAAACAAAAAAAACTTCCCGAAACCGCAAAAATAATACAAGCCACAAAAAGATAAGCAACATTTGAGGTTATGTAAACAATTCTTATTAAACCTTAATAGATTTCTACCTTTACATTAATTTTGTACACAGTTCTGTGCCGTGTAATACGCGTTTCGCAGAATTTTGTACAAAATTATGTTCAAAATTTTGTATGAAATTGTGAACTAAACTTTGTACAAAATTCTGTAGCTCGTGCTCTAAAATTTACAGAATTTTTTTCAGAAAGAATGTCAAATCGATGAACAAACGAGCACTTTCTAGTGTTTATCAATGATCACAGAGAGCAACGACGTAAATGTTTTACTACGTGTACCACCTAAAATCTCTTAACGCTACCCATTCTGCATAAACTTAATATAACTTCTAAACAAAAAAATCTTCCCGAAACCGCAAAAATAATACAAGCCACAAAAAGATAAGTAACATTCGAGGTTATGTAAACAATTCTTATTAAACCGTAATAGATTTCTACATTATCTACATTTATTTTGTACAAAGTTCTGTGGTGTGTAATACGCGTTTTGCAGAATTTTATACAAAATTATGTTCAAAATTTTGTATGAAATTGTGAACTAAACTTTGTACAAAATTCTGTAGCTCGTGCTCTAAAGTCTACAGAATTTTTTTCAGAAAGAATGTCAAATCGATGCGCAAACGAGCACTTTCTAGTGTTTATCAATGATCACAGAGAGCAACGACGTAAATGTTTTACCACGTGTACCACCTAAAATCTCTTAACGCTAGCCATTCTGCATAAACTTAATACAACTTCTAAACAAAAAAATCCGCAAAAATAATACAAGCCACAAAAAGATAAGCAACATTCGAGGTTATGTAAACAATTCTTATTAAACCTTAATAGATTTCTACCTTATCTACATTTATTTTGTACAAAGTTCTGTGGTGTGTAATACGCGTTTTGCAGAATTTTATACAAAATTATGTTCAAAATTTTGTATAAAATTGTGAACTAAACTTTGTACAAAATTCTATAGCTCGTGCTCTAAAGTTTACAGAATTTGGTTCAGCAACAATGTCAAATCAATGCGCATTTAGTCACGAGTTTAAAAACAAAAATGTATGTCCTTACCTCATCTGGCGGTCAGCTGGTACGCAACAATCCATTCCTAATAACTTGATATGGTATTCTAAAACTAACTTTAGATATTTACGAATTACTAGTTTTCATAAAAGTGAAAATTGATTTTGTTAAGTATAATTTATTGTTACTGTACATTATAAACTAGAATAGTTTCAATAATATAACGAAATGAACGTTTTTATTGTTGCATTACAGTTTGTACTGTTTTTTAATCACATACTACTTTCTACCACATAAATCGACATGAGTTTCCTACAAAAAAAAAATTCAAAAGGAATTCATGAAGTGTAAACAAAATTCTAAAATATGTACAATTATGTTG
>JABXWE010016158.1:0-19892 GCA_014611495.1 Limonius californicus | reverse complement strand
TGTTCATTTTCGTCTGAGTAATAAACACAATTGTGCCTATTTACCATCCCATTAAGGTGGAACCTTGCTTCATCCGTCCATAAAATGCGATCCAACAACTGAGCATGTTCGTCTGCTACCATGTCCAAGAAAGTGTTACAGAATTCGAGCATTCGGTCGGGATCGTCTTCATTTATAGCATGAATTAGCCGAAGTCTATAACATTTTAAACCAATGTCTTTAATCAGCCGAGATACCGAACCCTTAGAGATTTGGAGCTGGCGAACTAATCGCCGTTGAGACGTCGTAGGATCGTCTAACAAATGTTGGTGGATCTCTGCCGCATTTTCAATCGTTCGCACTGATCTCCAGCCACTATTCCTCTTGCACTGATCCGTCACTTCACCAGTTCTTTCAAATTTGTTCATTAAATTCAAAATCGAATTCTTCCTTGGTGCTTGTCTTCCATACACTTGCATCCACTTCTGTTGTACAAGTATTGCAGCCATATTATTTGTTTGGTAAATTTTGTATTGGTAGAACCACTTTACAACAACGATTCGTTCCTGCAATTCCATAATCTTGACAGGTAATATTATGTGACATTAAGGAGTGACATTTACAAATTTTTCAACATATCGTTGAAATTCAAATGTTGCAACATTTATTTTTCTTTGTTTTTAATGTAAAATAAGTGACATCCATTGAGACAATTTGGAAAAGTTACCACTCCGTTTTGGGGCACCTTGTATGAATTAATTTCTCAATTTGTTTGCCGCTTCGTAAGAATTAATAACGTTATTTTAATTACAGTCTTATTATGGGTTACCAATTCGCTATTTTGTTTTGTCTTTCTAAGTTTGAGTTATGTTGACAGATCCCTTTTTGTAGGCTCGAGGTTGCTGAATCTTGTTTTTCTCGCGCGTGACCTCAAGCACTTCCGAGAACTCACGTGTCCCTTATTCTAGAACATTTCATCACATGTCGAAATATGGTGCAACTTCTTTGGGGGAATGAGGGGTCGTGTTGCGTTTTCAAGGAGTCAATTTTCGATCTCTGATGATTCCGGTACTCCGAAAACTCCATCAATCGGGGGCCGTAATTGCATTAAGTGCTGCAAGCGGGCAGCATGCTTGGGTCCGAGACGAACGTTCATGTAAAGCAGGTTTTCTTTCGCGGCACCTGTTAAATCAAGTATCGTACCGAATATTGCTTTAGGCAATTAGTATCATTTCGACAAAGTCAAGTCGGACTAATAGCAGTTTTAACAGTGTAGCCTGATTACAGAACAATCAATTGTGATTGTTTCTTGTCTCGATTTATTCGGATAAAAAGCGTTGGAACCCCTGAAAAGGTGATTGTTGGGATTAATCTGCTTCCCAGGAGCGCATCTACCCACGTTTCGTTCTCCCCTGGTTTCCTGAGGCCTTCTACATTTTCCCGGACCGAAAAAATACCCCTTTCTCAAGGTACCTGCATTTGGAAATCAACCCTCCCGGAATTGTGCCTGCTTCCTCCGAAATTCAAGGTAAAGAACCAGTTTTTGTGTGCAGTGTAAAAGAAACCTTTTTTTTTTCTCGCACAAACTTGCAAAATTGCACGATATTTTGAACTTGTTTTATGCAACCTAAAAGCGATTTTCAGTCGCCATTTATTTATTGTTAATGGTAAAAGATATTAATACTGTATTTTTCCTGTAAACTCTACGCCATTGGCCACACAGATTCATTGAAATATCCTAAATATTGTGCGTCAACGGCGGCGAGTTTTGTTTTTTGGACGTTCAAATATTATTTGTAAACTCATAAAAATGCCATTTCCTGTCTTTTCTTTTTGTATCGCAATCTCAATAATTCTATGTATTATATGTGTTTTAAAATTTACTGCCTCTTTTATTTTTGTGTACTCTGTATTTGTCTGTGTAAAAATTTTGCAAGCTCCAAATATATAGGAGGAGGCACAATAAAGGTAGGTTCCATCCTCGTAAATTGTTCACTTCTCGGCCTTCTGAGCCTCTGAGCTAAGCTGTAGGCCTTTTTCCATCCATCTGGTTACGGGTCGTCGAAATAGCTCGATTGGCCCGTAACAGGTACCGGATTAATATTTTCGGCAACTAGCAAATCCGCAGATTACCACAATAACATGAACGCCGAATTGTTTAAAAAGTGCCCCACTGACTACTTACTGCCTGCCCTTGAAGAGCCCACTGTTGTAATGGATAATGCATCTTATACTTATCATTCAGCGCTAGAAGAAAATTACCTTCATCAAGCTGGACTAAAGATGCATTAAGAACTTGGCTACTAGAAAAAAATATTCCAGTATGCCACAATACGCTCGCAAGTGTCAGTTGTTGCAGCTAGCAAAAGAAACTATGCCAAAAAAGAAATATGTCATTGATAATTTATTGCTATCGAAAAGTCATCAAGTACTAAGACTTCCACCGTGATGTCAGTACAATCCAATCGAACATATATGGGGAATAGCAAAAAATTACTACGACCATCATATAGGGTGCCAAGGATTCACGGACGACAAGGTCCTTATGATGTGGAACAAAGCACAACAATCTATTTCTCCAGAAATGTAAGAAAAACCGGTAAGCCATTGTGATAAATTAATCAGAGAATATTACGAACGCGTAATACACATGGACGATGTGCGAGAGTTAATTATTATTATACATGGCGATGACGACGAACACAATGAAATCAATTTTGACAATTATTTAGAAGATAAATATAAATAACGTGTGCAGGTATGGTTTTCATTTTAATTAACTCTGGTCTGCTTGCATTGCGACTACTTTAACAACTTAATTAGCTTCAGATGTATTCAAGAAAAACAACATTTTTTGAAGACGCACTCCACACACTACTTCTGTAAGTGATAATGGGTCAATTATAGATGTATAAATTAGGGTCCCACATTGTATTTTAAATGTAGATTTATTGTTTAGAATTGGATATAGCATGGTCAGCCTAGAATATGCTTCTGATAATTTCTTATTAACATGATAACTCTACGTCAATCTTCGATCAAGATATAATCCCAGGTACCGCACCGCGCTGTCTTTCGGGTTCCAAGAGATGGGGGTGTTGTTAATTAGGATGTTTGGTGGGTCTGCAGGTCGACGAAGAGTGAAGATTTTTGATTCACACTTATCAGCATTGATAGCTATACACCAGTTTGTAAGTCACTAGTTCAGTTGATCAACACTTTCTTGTAGTTTGCTTGCCGCATCGTTTATATCATAATCCTGTGTGATAATCGCAGTATCATCTGCATACATCGCCACCTCTGCGTTAGGTGGTGTTGGTATGTAGTACATAAAAATGTTAAACAATACAGGACCTAATATGGATCCTTGTGGAACTCCAGCATTGATGTGACGTATTGAAGATGTAAATGAGTTTATTCTCACTTGAAAGAATCTTTCTGTTAAAAAGGATTTGATGATGAGTAGTAAGTATGGAGGGATGTGGATAGTTGACATTTTTAATAGTAGGCCGTTCGTCCAGACGCGGTCGAAGGCTTGAGCCACATCAATAAAGATTGTTAGTGTATTCATGATGTGTTCGTAGCCTCTTTCTATTATTTCCGTAATTCGCAATATTTGATGGGTAGTGTAGCGCGTGCTTTTAAATCCAAACTGAAATTGGGGAAGAATATTGTTCTCCTCTATAAATTTATTTAGACGGGAGTGAATGATTCGTTCAAGAAGTTTAGAAACAGTTGACAGCCCAAAGTTTTCTAATCATCTGCTGCTTTATACTTGAGGCGTGTAGAATCAAAACCGGACATGTCACATTTTGGGTGAAAAAAAAATCTGAGATATACGTTTTGTTGCTAAGAGACTGCTCTATCATGTACATAGGATATTTTAGTAACAAAAGCGACCTTTCCCTATTTAAATCGTGGTAGAATATCAGGTTTGGTTTCAAAATCGGACTTGTCCGTAGCGCTGCTGTTGCAAAACCGGGCATGTCCAATGTCAAAACGCGCTAACGCAAACCAATTAGAAAGCATTGTATAATCACGTGATCTTCTAGTGGTGCAAATTTTGCAGCGTTCGCTGCATCTATCAACTGCAACTTTAATGTTTTTGATAAGGTGTTTCGGGTGCTTTGTTCTACAGCCATTTTTATAATGGAACTTAACCAATCTTTCGTGAATGAAGTACCATGCGGTAGTGGCAGAAGGACAAAAGTGCAAAAAAGCCGCTGGAAGAGCACGAAGGCTCAACATGCAAGGTAAATAAAATTTAACTTTATAATCATCTAATATCCTCTGTAGAAGCAAAAAATTGTAATTTAAGATGTACCACCTACTTATGCATATAGCTCTAGAATAATTATTTATTGATTATTGCAGACATTTGCCAAAAAATCTACCTGAATATCCAAAATGTGGACATTCATTTGGAAAACTAGAATGCGCAACACTAACAACGCAAGATGTCGAGAAATTTAATAAGAAATTTTACAAGGACGCAATTAAACAGAGGCAAGATCAGTTGATTTCCCGATTTTGTGTAAGTTATACTCCAAATCGTAAACGTTCTCGAAGAAATACGCAACCCAAGCAAAAATCTATTACTTATTTCGTTCAGAAAGAAAATGGTACTAACGTTAAAGTTTACAGAAGTGCTTCTTGGCATATTACGTATAACCAAGCACCGCGTACTTGGCGATACACACCGATTCTTATTTGACGGAGATTTAAGAGAAAACGGAGGAGGGGACAGAAAATCAAAATTGTACGAAGGCAAACTAGAAGCAGTAAAGAACTTTATAAAATCTTTAAAAGCTGATGACTTCCACTACTGTAGAGGAAAGTCCATAAGGCAGTATCTTCCCTCCGAATGGAGCATCACAATATGTACAAACAAAAAGCTGATGACTCTGTACAAGTAAAATTTAGTTATTTTCACTACGTTTTCACCACTTACTTCAACGTCGGCTTTGGAAATCCGAAAACAGACGCAAGCTCCACTTGCATTGAATTAAAGGAACGAATTAAAGTTGCAGCTGACGTAGAAAAGAAGCAAGAACTAGAAACTCAGAAAAAATCTATATGATGCGTGCTAAAGTTTTTTTCAGTCTAATGGGAGAAAAGCGGAATGGATTGATGACGTTTTCATATGACTGCGAGAAAAATCTTGTTTTATCAAAAGTACCCGACCAGAGGGCCTACTATAGTCGCCAGTTGTATTGCTAAAATTTCACTGTGGTTAAGGACACATTCTTTAAATAAAAACAATATATTTACATAGTCATGGTTAGAACATGAAAGATTCAAAGGTTCTAATGAAATTGCATCTGCCTTATACCATTGTTTAAAGAAAAACGAGCCTACGATGGCAGATATACAAACTGTTCATCTAGTTATCAGATGGATGCCCAGGCCAAAATACAAATTGCACGTTACTAGCAATGTACGCTAAATGGCTAAAAAAATCTCCTCGGAACATCAAGGAACTTCAAATTGTACTTCATGTAACGGGACACTCATATATGCCCCTGATCGAGTCTTTGGTATAACTGAGAAAAAGCCTAGAAGAATGGATACAATCATTTTGCCTGATGAATATTATGCCGTATTTCAAGAACAAGCTACGTTAGTCTTATTAGGAAAAGACTGGACTGTACAAAATGGAAAGCAGCAGTGGAGACTGTAATAAAAACACCGAGTTCTCTACATTTCACAATTTCAAAAATAAAACGACTTATACTGAAACGCACATCCAAGAACAATATGAATGTTTTGGGAGAATTAAACTATCGAACTTCAACATCAAATGCTTTGCCTATAACGAAAAGAGGAAGAATATATCCCAGATAACACCAGCAGAACTCCCAGTAAAAGCCACAAAGAAGAAAGATGTTGAAATGCTACTCACTGCTCACTTTGGAAAGGAATGGTCAACCTTACCGACACTCACTTTTTTTAAAGATATTCTTAACGGCAATGTTTTGCAGGAAGAAGTTGAAAATGAAGATGATAGTGAACCAAGAAGCGAATTTTTGCATGAAGTTCCTCCTGTTTAGTGGCAACTAACATTTTTTATATGTTTTTATTCTACTTTAAATTTCAAACACTGTATTATTAAATAAATCGTTTAAATTTCTGTCTACACAGTTCATAGTATTGCACTTATCACTGAATAAAAGTGAATTTAAGTTTCAAAAGCGGACTTGTCCAGTTTTTTTTTTGCAAACCCGGACAAATGAACTAAGCATATTTGAATATCTGTTAAAATAATGAAAATTTCATACAATTTCTTAATCAATTGTTATTTAGTAATTATTCTTAACAGAATGGCGCATAAGAAAATAATTTTGTATGTTTGGAATTTATTTAGCAGTTTTTTGCGTTTTTCTCAAAACTATTGTTATGTGACATGTCCGGTTTTGATTCTACACGCCTCACTTATATTCGCAGAATGAGTTTACTTGCATATAAAAAATCAGCAAACATTAAAAAAATACTTACTGCTAGTTTAAGCTTTTCCCTTGTTATAGAAATTTACTAATGACTTATAAACTGTATACATTGTCCATTACAAAGACATATACACAGCTTTGAAAAAACCGTTGTTATCACCTACATATTTAGATTGCAATATTTGTATAACCTTATATTTATGGCACAGAATTTCCATTTGCAGTATTTTATTTTTAGCGTACAACGCTGTACGAATAAAACTCGTTTAAAATTTGCACGGGGATTTACTTCAGGAATTTTAATGATTCGAGTTTAAATACACGAAGCGAGCAAAAATATAAAATACAACTAAAAATAAACGCTTACAAATATAATATTTGAACAAGAGAAATAATTTCGCTATAAAGGTAAAGCAGCACATAATATTGCCTGGGAAAACTCAATCATGCAGACTATACAAGGTAAACGTTATTAATATACAGTGTGTTCCACTTCTCACCTTCACATCTCTGTGTTTTCTTTATTTGTTTTCTGATAGATTTCAAATTTTGGTTAATTATACTACCACTTAAAGCGGTTGTTTTTATAATTATTAAAATTTTTTACTGAAAATTAGTTGCCTACTACGATCAATAATAAATGTAAAAAATGGAAAAATTATAGTAGGCCTAGTTTTATCGGAAAAAGTATTTAAGTATACTAGTTTATAGTAAAATTATTTTAAAATAGTCAAAATAGCCGCTTTAAGGGGTAGTATAATTGACCAAAATTTTAAATCAGTTAGAAAACGAATGGAAGATGCAGGGGTGCGAATGTTTGAAGTGAAACACTGTATATATGATTTATTATGATTGTTATGAATTTGTTTTCCAACGTGAAACTGTCATAGACGTTGGATTACCCTATTAAAGTGACATGGTAATTTTTATGACCTTGTTTTACTTTAGTAAACCAGAAAAAATAAAAATAATTTAAAAAAGTTAGGTTAATCATTATTGTTATATCTTATTATTTTTAAAATTAGTTCTGCGAAAGTCACAAAAATATATATCCGTCTTGACATAAGTTCGAATGCTTAGAAATTTTGTGTCCATTTGCCTACTATTCTCCATAATTATTCCGTTTGGTATTTTATGTGTTTATTACCTACATCGTTAATATCTTGTGGTGGTTGTTTGTTTAATATCTACTAAGTTTCGTTCTAAAATGCCAAGATATATCAAACAGTCCCAACAATTTGAATGTTTCCCAATTTTCTAAAGAAGAGTTCGGAAGATTAGGAAGAGGGGAAGGATTAATTTCACCTGCAAATGACGTTTATCGCGCTTCGTTGGCTTTTAGATTGTAAGACAGTACAACTTATAACCCGAAGAAGAATAGTGACAAAGTAGATAATATTTATGAAGAAAATATGTTGTAGAAAATGATAACAGTAAAATAGCAAGTAACGCCTATATCGAAAAACCATAAGAGATATGTAACGTTTCGCCCCGGTTGCTTATAGGTGACGACAACGCTCCAAAATGTATACCCTGGGTGAGCTCTTGAGTTGCCCAGGATTCAATTACGAGTACTTGGAATAAACAAGTTATTAAATGAAAATAAAATGTAATTACAAAATATAAATGAAAATAACTGTATTCTTAATTATAATAAATGTAAACATAAAAATTCATTCTTAAGCGCCACTGGTCCTCAGCGTATGTACGGTGACCAAAGGACAGCGCGCCACTCGTTTCTACGTGCAGTAAGTGTAACGGCTTTTCGGTTTCCAACAAGATGTCTGCTTAGACGATCGGACCTAATTTACAACATAAACAAACTAATTATTATTTGTTTTCGCAAAGAATATAACTTCCTTGCTATCGGATAATACGGGATTCGGAACTTAGTAAAGTGTTCTGTAAACTTTTCAGGTTATAACTACACGTGCAACTTGGCAAAATTTGATTTCCTCAAACAAATTGAAATTACTTGTGAAACCGTAACAAATTGTTTTGCGAAGGTACACCTGTGTTCCTTCGACAGTTGACGGCCACAGAATAAACAATCTGTAAGTGTTTTAACTTTAAATTTTACGGTACTAAATGTTCACACAAGACTTCTTAGCTTAATCAGGTTTCGCGGAGTTTTTAATGCAACCAAACTACGAGATTCTAAAAGTGCAGTTGGTTTATACAGAAATTAATCTGGCTTTGCGGAGCAAAATTAACCAGGACAGGATTCTGAATTTGACTTGATGTGACAAGAGTATAAACACGTAAAAATCCAGTTTTACAGTGAATATACCGGATACACGGAAATTGCAATCTAATTAAGCCCACTGAAATTCCCCCAGCTTAAGGCAACCAAATTGCGATCAATATGACACTACAAATCTGCACGAAAATTTCTCTGTGACGGAATCTGCAGAAAGTGAGTTCCTACAACCTTGAACTGTTTCGAAATTACTCCAAAATCAATTCAAGTGTGCAAGCGGATTTACAAGAATTTGTCGTCTCGTGAAATTCCTCCACGTCTTACGGCAAACCTTGTACAGGGTACTCAACACTATGAAACAACAGAAATTATTGATTCTTGGTTACGTCGTTGATTCGGACACCAACTCGTTAAGCCTCAATACTTTCAGACAGAAACTTATAATGTGGGTAATCGATTCAAACACCGACACACCCAACGATAAAAGTGTCTGTAACAGGGAAAACGGACTAGGGGCACTCAAATGAACGAGCAAGCAGATTGAATATTTATACTTTACAACCTCACTTTCAAAACGTGCTAGAAATCAAACGACTTCGAACGGTGGTACAAATTGATAAATTATAGTCACTGCGGTCAACTGAGGAACGCCACTGGGTATGACAGCTTCGGGATCTGTAACTTGAAAAGAAAAGTTATTAAATTTGTTAATACAAATGGAAAATACCTAATTCACTTTCGGGTAAGTATACGGATTAATTTCAGGATCGGATTTTCAACACTAGGATCTTCTAAGAATGATCTTAGAAGAAGGTCTAGGAATATTTCCGACTCAAGGTTTAAATGCATCAGTTAGGAAATAAAGTGACTTTGAATTACCCGCGCTTCGGGTTTTATACCGGCCATTTTACTCTTAAGACATGCGCGCCCCCCCCCCCACTCTTGTTTGGAGGGGCCGAATGTTCTAGAAGATTCTCGAACTTTTCCGGTTCACGACTGCGGGCAGATGCGTGTTGGCGCCATATTTATCCTAAAATGTTGAACCCTCGTGTAATTGGTAATGAAGACCACCTAATCACTGTTCACCATTTTGACCCGTTACAGATATAGTATACAAAATGTATGGCACCGAGGATCAATGCAAACGTTACACAAACGCATAATTGAAGAATACCAAGACAAGTTTCAATTTTCTACTTCGGCATTAAACGAATGGTGTAAAGAAGTTGATTTCAGCTTAAGAGAGTTTAGGGAATATATGAAAAAAAATTAAATTTTTAGCAAACGATCACACAGAAATAGTTGGCAACGTGGCACTTTGGCAACAGCATCCAAGCTGAAAGCGGATGCAGGTACATTGTTCTTCATGTAGGCTGTAGCGGGGATTTTGTAAAAGAAGCTTCATTAGTTGTCAAAAATGGAATTACTAAACGTGATTATCATGACAACACGAACATAGAGAATTTTAAGCGATGGTTTAAAAGTAATTAATACCAAACCTTGGAACTTTCATTAATAATTACGAATAACGCTAGCTATCCATCACATCAGCGGTGAAGAGGAAATACCTGCAAAATCCTGGTTTCAGAGAATATTAATTTCTTGGTTAGTAAGAAAAATATAGATTATCCCAAAAAAGCAATGAAAGACGAAATTGGAATATTGTAGCTCTTGGACGAACAGCAAAATCTACTAGCTAGACAAACATGTCAAACAATTTCATCATAAAATATTATGATTACCACCATATCATTGTCTATACAACGCACTTGAAATGGTATGGTCAGATTGTAAAAGAAAATACGATAAAAAATCGGTACAACCAGATCGTCGCCCGAAGATGTTATAAGAACTTGGAACAGAGTACTTACTGAAGTAGGTGGAGAGAAATAGGATGCATCTGTTATTATTAAAGTAGAAAAAGCTATTGATTCGGCGTGGACTTTTAAATATCGAGAAGAACTCTTTGATAATCAACCCTTATTAATATTGAGTATTTAATAAGGTAGTTTTTACAGTGCACGTTGCATAACTTTGGAATGTAACAATCAATAGTTGCATGATTGTTACTGCTATTGCTTATTGTTAGAAGGAAAGTACAAATTCCAAAGCAAATATTTACTAAATACAACTTACATATTGACTATAGTGTACTGTGATTAAAATATGATTTCAGTAAATATGTATCTGTTATACACTGTTGTTATACCTGCCAGTAATACGCCTACAGCAATAAATGCATCCTTGTTGTGTCTATTAATTTATTGATGTTCAGTTTTCCAGAACAATTTATTTATTTATCTTTTTATTAATATTGTATTTAATTGTAATTCTGGACAAGTATAGACTCATGATACCATAAAAAAACATTCTTCCTAGCAACTAGAAACCTCATAGGAACAATGATGTCACATGTCTACAGATGTAATAAAAAACGTACGTCAATATCAGCAACTATGACGTCGCTTTAAAAGGGTAATCTGGAAACTATAGCACTAGATTTTGTTCAATTTTCTCCCAATGCGCGAATATATCGAGTTCGCTAGAAAATTGTCACTCTTGATCAAAGAAGTCGAAGTAACTGAATACGTTCTCTGTGTTGTGGTCTTATTTATATATGGAGTACATACACAAAGACTCTTTTGACGCTTTCCTAAAAACATTTTCATTTAAATTCTCTTTACCAGACGTGTGCTACTTGAAATGAAACGAAGACTGCATACGGTTACTTCAATATTTGTTTTTAAATAAAATACGTTTCTGACTAGGTCATTTAGGCAAACTTCCAATGCACTTGCTATGCCATGCAACCCAAATGTCAAATTTGTAAGTAACGGAATATCGTTTGATAAGTATAATCTTAAATCGCTGTACCTACAGTGTAAATACTACCTATCGTGTAGGCTTAAAGATTAAAACTGCGGCATCAGTATTACTAACTTAGCTACATTTATAAAATGTGATCCAAATATTCGCGACCAACGCTTTTTAACATATCTTATAAGGAAACAGTGAATGCAATATCAAAAACTGCGGCAACTGTACGGAATCAATACAATTCACAATTATCTAACATTAGAAGACGTCTTATAGCGTAATCGTATTAACTGTATATCTAAGGATGGAGTGCACGCTGCAGCCTGAGTAATGTGTACTCTCGCCCATGCTTGATTATGCATTGTAGTATATGTAAATTAATTACAGTCCAGTTACGGTTAATAGTATTCCATTCAATTAATCCTAATTTAAATCAAATATATTTACTCAGCACCAATGTTAACATATAGTCAAATACAAATAAACACTCCTTATCTGAAATACGTATGTATTTAACGCTTACATGTTAATGTATTCCGCACTAAATACTGGGATAATTATACATCGTAATACTTTTTATCGTTGTGTGCTTATATGCATTTTCTACGCGTTTGCAATGAATTCTACACATTTACATAACAGGTGCAGTGTAGCAACTCTAAACATTTATTTTTGATATCTTACATGTATTTGTATTTCTGCCTTATTTTTTTTAATGTATTATATTAGAACAAATATAAATGTTTTGAGAGCACTAAACGTTTTTATTGTGGAACATGATATCGACGAAAAACCCGGACTGAAAGGTCCTAAATCTTCGATTCTGCGAATGCATTTCTGTAGTACTTTGTAACCGCCCAGAGGTACTTTGTAGGATACAGCCACTGAGTACCTATTATAATATAATAGATATTCTGTGATACAGCACTGATTTTTCAATACACTTGATTTTGCTTATTGTGTTAGGTGGCGAGTAAGGCCATATAAATGTATAACATCTGAAAATGTATACGTAGGCAACCCAACTGACGCTGGTTTAAGCAAAATGGCTTTTTACCATTACATCTCAATATTTAATGGTTTAAAATTAAACAATAATGAATAAAAAATGAGCTACTATTATCTATTCTCCTCTACCTGGGAATAATTATATAAAAATATATATTTAGAAAATAATGGTTGGCCTTAACTGCTCAAAAATGAATAGGGATATTGCTGTGTAAGGCACTTAAAGGCAACCAATTGCATTTATAATTAAGACCTACCAAAACATCAAAATGTAACGTCTTTTTAATAATGGGCATGAAAATTACAACAAAGGTACGTTTAAAGAAGAAATTAAACACTATTATAATGAAAATCAATATTGCCTCGTTTCACCTAACTTAAATTTATTAAATTCTAATATCGCGTAGCACCTCCTCTGGCAGTAATAATTGCTATGTACCTTGCTGGCATACTCTCAATGCAATTATCAATATGTTCTTGTGGAATGTGATGCCACAGTACCGACAATACATTCCTCAGCTGTTGCACAGTAGTAGGCCTTGGATTATGATGATCTAGCTGTATCTGCAAAAGGTCCCATGCATGCTCGATGGGTTTGAGGTTTGTAGATAGCGGAGGAAGAGCAAGATGGTTTATTTACTCATCTCGAAGTATCTCTAAAACAACCCGAGCACGATGCTGTCTTGCGTTGTCGTCAAGAAAACTAAAATATTCCCATCCAACAGCGTTGCGACGATACAGAACATGGTCCATAATAATCTCTTGGGCATAACGTTGGCCCGTGAGTGTACCATTAAAGATACGGAGGTCAGTACGCCACCCTAAGGAAATTCCAGCTCATACCATAAGACCACCACCACCAAAGACAACGAAGGGTTGGGTATACTGAGGTAAGGTACGATGTCCGGCACTACGATATACTTTTTGACGCCGGCTGTCATTGCTGAGACAATATTTGGACTCGTCCGAAAACAGTATATCATCCCACGGTGTCACTTCTTGAAGCCTACGTCTTGACCATTCCACCCGGTGTCTTCGTTGAGCCACAGTTCTTGCAGGGCATCTCAGAAGGCGGTATGACGTAATTCCTACATCAACCAATCGATTTCTCACAGTTTGTTCTGAGACTCGATTTCCTGCGGCATCCTGGAGCACTTGCTGTAGATATCGAGTAGTTGATAAGGGGTATATTCTTGCATTAATTACCAGAAGTCGATCTTCATGAGATGCTGTGATGCGAAAATATGCACTTCCAGACTTTTTTGCAGTCATACCTGTTATCGGCAATGTCCACCTGGCGATCTCCTTTTTGGTGCATAGCAGCGACTAAATTTCATTGTCCTATTGATAAATGGATTCTCTGCATTGTTGTTTATTATTAAGAACACAAATGTAACACACCAATAAAAAAACAATGATCCAAAATGATCTTAAGAAGACACGAAAGATTATTCGAACAAACACACAAACTCGACTTGATACTAATACAGTTAAACAATTGCTACTGGATGCGATTGTTTTTCGCTTTTTAACATCAAACATTGCCGCTTGCTCTAATTGTCAATAATAGAAGACCATTAGCCGGCAAATACTAACATACATCCTTCATATTACAATATCCCTATTGATTTTTGAGTAGTTTATTATTATGTTATCCTACATTTTATATTACCATAATAAAAACAGATCTACATACGTTCCCATATATCAAATACAGGATGCGGCAACATAACTTCCTTTTTTGAAATGCGCGCCATTCAGGCTGTAGAGGTCGTAGCGGGGCGGGAGTAGTCTCATTTGACAGGCGTGGTTCTAAAGTTTTGTTTCCTACCCCGGTCATCATCATCATGCGTTGGAATAGTGAGGAGTGTGCGTTTGCCGTCGAGGCCTACTTTTCGAACGGAGGTTCTGTGATCGCAACCCAGCGCGCCTTCCGAAATCGCTTCAATGTAGCCCCGTTGGGCCCTGTCCCGGATCGGAAATCAATTGTTACATGGGTCACTACGTTCAGACAAACCGCGAGTACAACAAGACGAAGAACTGGAGTCCCCCGGCCGATCAGATCACCTGAGAACATGGAGGCAGTGAGAGCTTCAATCTTGCGATATCCACGGCGTTCTGCGCGCAAACATGCGTCTGCCCTTGGACTTTCCGATCGTTCAGTGAGGCGAATTCTTCACGATGACCTTCATAACCAACCATACAAGTTGGGGATTGTGCAGGAACTCTCCGAAGGCGACTTCAATTCTCGGAGGAACGCATGTGAGGCGCTTTTCCAAAACGTTCCTGAGGACGCAATTGTTTTTTTCAGCGATGAAGCCCATTTTCATTTAACACACAGTGTGGTGTGCAATTTCCTCAGCTGGGACTGTTGGGCCCTGGTTTTTTGAAGAAAATGAGGTCACAGTGACAGTGAATTCAGACCGGTATGTGAACATGTTGGAGGAATTGTTTTTTCCACTACTTGATGAATTGGACTTAGAGCACATTTGGTTCCAACAGGACGGAGCAACAGCTCACACTTCAAGGATATCGATGGCTGTTTTGAGGGAAAACTTCCCGGAGCGCCTCATCTCAATAAGGGGCGATTTAGAGTGGCCAGCCCGCTCCCCAGATTTGGCCACTTGCGATTTTTTTTGTGGGGTTTTTTGTAATCCGGTGTTTATGTCAACCGTCCAAAGACCCTACAAGACCTGAAGGCCAACATCCGGGCAGAAATTGCCAACTACCCGCTGCTATGCTGGTAAGGGTCATGACAAACGCCAGAAATCGGCTTCTTCAGTGTATGGACAATGGGGGGCGTCACCTACCTAACATGATTTTCAACACTGTGTAAAACAAAACTTTAGATATGTACCTACATTACAAAAAAAAAATTAAAAATTCCTGATTCATAAAATGGGTTTTATTGCGTTTTGCAAAAAGGAAGTTATGTTGCCGCACCCTGTATAATGTACGTAGTTAGATGTGCGTAATAACAATGTGATGTCCTATAAGATTACAATTTTAATAAAACAGAGAGAGAGAGGTTTATAGAAAAGTCCAAAAAGGGAAACGCAAATTACCCACGTTGTGAAGCGGCATTTTCAACACAGTGCACAAAATACAATTTTGCAACTGTAATATTATTCAAACAGAATGCACAATTGTTTAACGCATTGGCTTTAAAATTAAGGCGGCTAGGATTATTCGAAAAATTCTATGTTTAATCCTCTCCTACACAAGGACTACAAATCCAGTAAACATAATCATGAAGTTATTTAATGTATTAGAATTCTGCAGTGTAAAATCAATTTTGAGATTACAAATAATTTTAAAAAGTAGGTACGTGCTGGAAAAGGTTTGTGATTTACAAGAAATTATTTCACGAGAACGGCTTAAGTGTTTTCACTGAATTTCCCGGGTGATAACGGCTAAACATTCAAACAGAAAAATGTTATTATAATTTATAACGGCAGCTCGTATCTGAAACCCTCTAGAAGTGTACTTCAAAATTACGACCAAATGTCCGATTACTCAATAACTTAATTAGGACATAATTATAAAATGCATATGCGCATTAAATACTTTTCGTTATAAGATATGTTTTTATGAAAATGCGAAAGTCAAGGCGGAAAAGTCATCAAAATATAAAGGGAGATAGAAGGGCGGGAAGTAGTCACCCCACAATTATAAAAAATTCCTTTACTGCTGAAACCACATCATTTGTCGATTAACCAATTATAACTTACCAATTTCTACATCAAAAGATGTAACAACCTTTGGTAAGAATAATTTTCGATCTATATTTGTGTGGTAACAATATTAATTTCTAGTTTATTCAAAAAAAATACTGACTAACTTGTAAAATGCATAAGAAATTGGAAATGTTCAACATTATTATTGTTCGGAGATGTTACGTGTAACGTGTTAACGCAACAGGGCCACTCAAACCCTGGTGATCCTCTTAGCATTTCCAAGTATTCTGGTTTTTCGAAGCTTAACAACTAAGAAAGTACCAATCTATTCAAAATATAGAATGAATGAGTTTAGAAGATTATTTAAACTTTCTGGAAATCGCCAAACTGCTTGATGAACTGAATCTGTACTTGATAACAAAAAATTGTATAAATATGCAAGTTAAATAGACAAATGGTGCAAATTATGCATTAATGGTCAAAACAATTAAAATATGCATTTATTACCAAAACTGTCTAAAATATGCCTTTGCATATGTAAATATTCAAATGCATAATTATTCTAAGCCTAGTTATGACATATAATGGATACGGTAATACAGAAATCCGAAATAGAATAGAGCAAAGTAGAAAAGCCATCGGCTGCCTAAACTCTATTTGGTGGGACACACATCATAAATACATTGGTCGATCATTAGTGGAATCTATGTTGCGCAATGAAACAGAAATATGGTCGTAAAAGTGGATCGAAGAAAGATAAATGCAGTAGAAATTCACTATCTAAGTAGAAGTGCCAGATTATCAAGCCTGTATCACATAAGAAATAATGAGATGAGAAGAATGAGAAATTCAGAAAACACTGTGATTGATAAGATAGAGAGAAGGGCACTACAATTGTTCGGTCACTTCCTACGCCTGGAGTATACCGGATGACCAAAGAGAATATGGAGATGGGTGCCACCAAGAAACAGAAGAAGAAGCCGACCAAAAATGTCGTGAAACTGAGGATGCAGACAAGAGGACTAACCGAAGAAGATGCTTATGATCGAGGACGTTGGGGAATTGTCACGGGATGACGGATACAGTCGTAAAATGCCGTTTATATACAGAGTTCACGATTAAATGAATAATTTCAATAAAATAAAGGCAATCATTTTTGTTGAAAAACGCTCGGACACATCATTTTAGATTTTTGAACTGGCAGTTTTGGAGCCCATATGTCAACTCACAAGCACTGCCGGTTTTCAGGAAATGACACTAACTTTCTTATTTCAAATGCAGCACTCTGTATATTTTATCAAATTTGGATAAATAAACAATAAATGTTTTCAGTAAACCTATATTTGACATATTTATCGTAAAAGTTTACAGAAATGTTTACAAAACTTATAAAAGTAATACAATACTACATAAAAGTTTAGATACTTAACAAGTGATTGATAAACAGAAATATCATTTCTCAAGTCGAACAATTATGTCGTATTGGAAATTTTGAAGAATATCAGGTGAATTTAGTCGTACTTCCTGGCGAATCCGATGTTTTCAATCTTACAGGATATTTGGTTTATTACAGTATTTTTTGAATTTCAAAGATCCCCACAAGAAACTATAGGTAAACGTTCTCCGTTTAGCATTCCTTAAAAAATATGGTTCTAGAAATCTGTTACCCAGGATTCCCGTCCACACATTAATTTTCTGAGGACCTTGAATGTACACCTGCATCCAGTGGGGGTTTTCTGTTACCCATTCCCTGCAATTTTGCCTGTAAATAGTACCATTTAGACAGAACGTTGCCTTATCCGAGAAAACTATTTTTTAATAAAATTTAAATTTTCATCACGCATTCCAATTATCTGCTCACAGAATTTGACCATACGGTCAATGTCACCTTTTAACGATTCATGGACAAAGCTGGGTTTATATAGGTGTTATTTCGCTGCTCCATATATCTTTGGGACTGTATCTGTTGCTAAATCATAATTCCTTGAAATTTCTCTAACTGTTGCATGAGGATTTTCTTTGCTTCTGCAGGATGTTTCCCTTAACGTCTTAAGGTATTTGGGCTGGTTTAAGTAAATCCCTGACATGGTCAAACTCTCTGAACAAGATGAGTTTCATTAAATAAATTGAAAACTTGTTCTTGAATTCGAATTCGATCTCAAAAACAAATCATCATGAGTATTTCTATTCGTTCCCTTTCTGTCAGGTGACATCTTGATTATTGATGGGATAATAGTGTGGGATTTTAACAGCTTGCAAAGTTAAGCAACAACACTAATTGACTACAATCTTTATTTACACAATGTTACACCTTGTAAAACTAAATCAACTACACTTCTAACAAGTCCAACTAATTTACGCGCTCCACGATACGTCTGTCTTCTTTAACCTCACACTTCCTATTCTGGTTACTTGTTCTAGTGCCAACTTAGGCCAACTCAAATCCCTATCCTACACTCGGCCATTCCTGCTTAATCATCGGACCCCGATGATTGGTTGCTGATCTACGGCTTCATGTACTCGGCTGTCGTAGAAGTCTTTAAAGGTCCGTCACACGCACTTTCTTTCTGCACGTCGCGTCGTAGGTATCTCGCGGTTTCACTTTTATTACGCGGTACGGTCCGATATATTTAGGTTTTAGTTTTTCCACCGCCGAATTGCGTTCGTTTTATAGCAACAAGATCGTTTACTTGATAACGCGTAGGGGTGCGTCTTCTCAAATTGTAACTCTTTTTGTTTTCTGCCTGCATCTTTCTGATCTGTTTCTTCGCTTCATCTCGTAGCTCTTCTCTATCGTTTTCAAAATCTTTGATCAGTTCTTCTTCCAACAGACTCTTTACGTTTATGTCTGTTTTCATGTGCATCTTCGTTCCAAACAGTAATTCAAATGGAGTTGTAGCAATACTACGCTGATAAGATGAATTTATAATCTGTTGCACGGTATCGACGTACTTATACCATTTCGTGAGATCTTCTGAGGATAGCTTGCTTAACACAGGTATAATTATCCGGTTAATGCGCTCAACTTGACCATTAGCTCTAGGTAATCCTGTGGTCACTCTATGGTGTTTGATACCTTCTTCTTTACAATAATCTTGAAATTCGCATGATGTAAACGCTGTTCCTCTATCTGATATAATCATTACAGGATTTCCAAAAATTCTTTTCTGTGACTCTAACTTACTGATCACTTCTCTTGTAGTCGTTGACTTAGTAGGATAAAGCCAAACAAATTTAGTGAAAGAATCAATGACCACTAAAATATGATTGTAATTCTTGCATATTGATTCTAAAGGACCTATGTGATCAACATGGTAAGTGTTCAAGGGCATATGCTCTTTATGCAATGGATGTAAAAATCCTTCCTTTTTCCCTTCTTTACGGTTCATCAGTATGCAAGGCACGCAAGCCTGAATGAGATTCGCTATTTTCATCTTTAAATTTGGTATAAAATATTCTCTTTCAATTATCTCTCGCGTTTTCTTTCCCGCGAAGTGTCCTTTCTCGTGCGCTTTTCGTATTATTTCGTTCTGCATAGCTTTTGGTACTACCAACAATTCGATTCCGCTCTCAAGCTTATGGAGTAGACCATTTACCATCAGATAATTGCCGTATGGTTTTTCTTTTAGAATTTCCTTGATTGCTACTATTGCCTCATCTTTAGCTTGTTCATTCGTTAGTCTTGTTAGCGTCATGTTTTCGTCTGCTGTTATGTTCATAACTGGGTAACGGCTTAGAGCGTCTACGTGCTTCATACCAATACCT
>JABXWE010016156.1:0-29477 GCA_014611495.1 Limonius californicus | reverse complement strand
GATTAATATTGAGTTGACGCTCTATTTGCTCTTCTGGAAGTACTGTTAAAAATGATAAATTTCGTAAATACTACATTTGACAACAGTGCAAGGCCATGGTATTGTGATGAAAAGTAGAAAATTTGTTTTTCGACATTTGTCAAAATCTATGATTTACTTATGTAATGTCGGCCTACTAATTAAATTCTCCATAAATGTAAAGACATCGTCAACGTTGCCAAGTATAATATTCTTTAAGTGTCTCGTGTGAGGAAACTAAGCACTATAGGAAGTTCGTGTTAGTGTTTTTGAGGACTGTATTTCTTACAGAAGAGTGCTACCTGAAGCTTTTAAGGTATTTAAAGGACACCCTGTATAAAGTTAATATAATTCAATAAAGTTTCATTTATACTGCCATGTTTTATCAAACAAGTGATTGACTTAGCACAGACTTTAAGCATCCGACGTTTATCTTCTGAGTAGCTGATGCATTTTCAGGGGCAATATAATAAGTGGTATGATTATTACCGATAATTGTTTGGAATATTAATGAATTGTAATCCCAAAGCTGAAAATACGAGTCCGCAGGACGAGTTGTATTTTCTTGCATTGGGATTGCCAATGAATTGATATTCCAAAAAATTATAGGTTATTAATCATACCACGAATAATATTTAGGACGACAATATATCGATTTGAAATAAAGAAAAATCGTGTCACCATTTTAATTTGAAGTAATTTACAGAAATCAAAACACATAAATTTGACGTTTATAATTTAAATCATTATTTTCACTTGACAGTTAGTAAAACAAAAACTAAGCAGGTTTATCACCGTGAAAATACAGCGACAAGCTATATTTTCACTGTAGTTCCGATTCTATTGGCTGAATTTCAAAATTTGAAATCCACTGATTGGTTGTTAAGCAAGGAGATATATTGTCAATAGACAATTAAATATTCGTTTTTGGTCTAATAATTAGTTTCTATATCACTCACGTAACGTCTATGACGTTCAGGATTAAGAAGATTATATATAACTTGATAATTTTCTCCCCAGTAAATTTTAAATTTGGGAATTGGAACTTACATTTCAAAATGAATACAAATAATCATTTTTTTATTTCTATGACCATGCATTATCATGATTATTATATCACTTATTTTGAGTTTGCAACGTTCATCACTCTGACGATCATATGCCTTTCCAATATACAATTCAACTTCCGTTTTTGGTCGAATGATTAATTTCTATAACATTTACTTAACTTCTATGAAGTTCAGCAAGATCATATACTCTGTTGGTAATTCTTTCCCCAGTAAATTTTCAATTAGGGAATTGGAAGTTACATTTCAAAATGAATACAAATAATCAATTTTTCATTTCTATGACCATGCATTATCATTATTATTATATCACTTATTTTGAGTTTGCAACGTGCATCAATCTGACGATCATATGCCTTTCCAATCCACAATAAATTAAACTTACGTTTTTGGTCGAATAACTAATTTCTATAGCATTTACTTAACATCTATGAAGTTCAGCAAGATCACATACTCAGTTGATAATTCTCTCCCCAGTAAATTTTCAATTTGGGAATTGGCAGTTACATTTCAAAATGAATACAAATAATCAATTTTTCATTTCTATGACCATGCATTATCATGATTATTATATCTTTTATTTTGAGTTTGCAACGTGTGGCTTCCAACAATATGATAATTATATGATTTCTTTAGTAACCGAAAACTGCGTTTTACTGTGAACATTCAGCTTTTTAGACCCGAAATCATAACTTATCTAATAAATAATTATTACATTCTTGGCTTTAATTCTGTGCCTACAGCGTCATGATGATTGATATTTCTGATTCATAAGGGCAGTTACATCTGTAGTAACCGGAAATTACCCTTTTGTACAATAATTAATTACCGCATTACTGTGGCGATCGATATTATGACGATTCTATGCCTTCCTTGCAATTCCATGGAATAATACTATAAGGGCAGTTACAACTTTACTAGCGGAAAGTACATGTTCCGATGAACAAAATTATTATCATTTTATTTAATAATTATTCATTACTATCTTATTATGGCGCGCAATATTATGACGATTATATGTTTTCCAATCCTCTGCATATAATTTATTATGTTTTCATTCATGCACAATTCATCCATAACTAATTACTATATCATCGATTTTAATTCTATGGTGTTTAAAATTACGGATTTATAATACTACCCTGAGTTAATTACAAACTCAGGAACTCTCCACAATGTTTCGTGATTAGTACAAATAATTAATTTATAATTATTTCAATAATAACACATCCGATAATCTATTAATTGCTATATTAACTACTGCTGCATTCAACATTATGCTGATCAAATGCCTTCTTGGCAATTGCGATGCCGATTGTGTTATAGGCAGCAATTAATATTAACAAAGTTACGGCAATTACATGCTGCCTGGTTCCACACCTATAAACCGAAAATCACATTTGTAAGTCCGGGTAGAAAATTAATTGTGTATTTTTGCCACCACGTGTTCAGGTAACAGGTGTGCGAAAATTCAACTATTTGGAATTGGTCACGACTGGAAAACATAAGTTCTCTCTTAATTTGTACAGCATAAATTATAGCCACAAGTTAGGCAACCCATAAACTTTCCTTTAAGCGCGTTGCCTGTTTATTATAGTTCTTATCATAAACGATAATTTAATAAACAGCACCAAACAGCAAATTAATAAGTAATTTGCATTTGAATGAAAAAGTAGAAAGCTTTTGACTAGAAATGTTAGTAGTTCCATTATAAAAATTTGTTTCTTCAAATTATTTGTAATTCGCTTCCTAAATTCATTTAAATTTTAAATACTAGTTCGAAACTTTGAATTTTTTATATAAAGCTATAAACAAAAATTGCATGGTCTTAGATCACAATATCTTGTTGGTCAGAGATTATCTGTGTTTCTGCTAATAAGTCTATCATCAGAAAACTCTAAATAACTTCAAATTTTTAAGTTTACAATGCCATCAAATGCTCTCGTATTCGGCATCGTGCAGTTTATTCTCGATATCTTTCAGCTCTAATACTGATTTCATGAAAATTGGTGCAATTAATCGTTTAACATTTACAGTTACCCAAACACCAACTTTTCCACAATAGAAACTTAATGGTTTTCGCAGACCTTAACATAAAATTCTCTGAATTAACGTTTATAAAACTAGGCTTAATCGCGAAACTTCTTGATAGAATACATTTAACAGAATTATAGCCAGACTGTGGTTTGGTAACAATAACAGTACAGTTCATGAACTGCTGTCATTAAATTTGGCTAGAAAAACGCAGTTTTGTGTCACACCTGATGACATGTTCCCACAGAGAAGTTTATTTGTTGCGATAAATGGCGGATAGAAACGTATAGCTCGTTATCCATTATTTCAGTCGCTGCCACAACAATTTCATTTGTAAGTTTTGTCGGCCTACTTTTTAAAGACGTTATTAATTTAAAAATTTCTCACACACACTCAGAAGAGTTTTTAATCTGCAGGCGTTCAAACGTATCATTTGGAATTTTTCCAAAGAATTCGTTTAGGTAGTTTTCAACCTGCCAGCCAGGTGCTATACGCTCAACCCCTACGGCTGCCTTAGAGGTGATCTTATGCCTTCCACTACTCGATCTTTTTGTGGAGGAAGTAGACGTGAGGACGGCTTTGAGGCTGTGCCATAAGGGTCTGTGGCACAGAACAGGCAGGGGAGGCAGACATACTCGCATCCTGGATCAACCAGTTGTCAAGACCCGTCTGCTAGACGCAATGGTAGACTACCTCCTTCCTTATGCCAATGCTGAGCCAACCCAGCATATGGACATATCCATCTTTATCGACGAATCTAAAACAAGGCATGGGACGGGTGTCGGAGACTGCTCTGATGACTTAAACCTACGCCACAGTATACCACTAACCAAAATTGCTACTGTCTCCCAAACGGAGGTAGTGGGAACAATGCATGATGCAAATGCAATTCTTGAACGACCGATCAAGAAACAACGTATTGATATCTACCGTGACAGCAGAGCCACTTTACTAGCCCTGGGTAGTTGCAAAATTACCTCAGGAGTGGGGTACTGCAGCGCCGTGAAGCTTTCGACGATATTTCAAAAATAATGTCATTTACCTCATACGGGCGAAAGGACATGACGGAAACTACGGAAAATAAGGAGGCTGATGAGATTGCGAGACTGGCCTCTGAACAACTTATTTGGGAACCAGAACCTGTTATTCCTATATCCCTGAGGACATTAAGCTTTATGCTATACCAAAAAACCCTAAAAAACTTCACATGACGGTGGGTAAACACTGAAGGTTGTCGTCATGCAAGGGCAGCTATTACTGCACCCTCGCCAAAGACAGCCAAATATTGTGTGCAACTGTCCCGGAAGAACCTGTGACTAGCTGTAGGTATCTTATCTGGACACTGCACCCTAAATCAACACATGCATCGGATGGGACTGGCGGAGAGCCCAAACTGTCGAGAATGGAACGGGGATAACGAGACGGCAGAATACGTCTTGTGTCACTGTCCAGCTCTCTTAAGAATCAGAGGATACATGGCCTCGTATAGCCGAAATCAGCAATACCCCAGTCGCGGATGTCCTCAAGTACCTACATCCAACAGCATTGGATGGCTCGGATGATGCTCAAATTGGGGAGCTGGGGAGGCCTAAATGCACCAGAGGTAACTCACCCTCCCAAAAATCTACAATGAACAATGAAGGTAGTTTTTAACAAAGAAAATTTCATCCACTTTTACACCATAATTGTCAATTCTGAACGTTTTTGTTCAAGCGTAAAAACTATTCTGTACCGTAAAAATAATCAGCTAACATAATCGAGAATTGCTGCTGTTTAGAATAGAACGTTTCTGGAAAAAATCTAACACTCTTGATTTTGTTCGTACGTCCGTTGTTCAACCTGGTATCAAAACTGTTTAGGTCACGGTACCGCCTTTTACTAGATATTTAAAGCTGATATAAAATTTCAGGATTCCGCGGTTTGTGTCTAATGAAGTTATCTCTTCCGTAGCAAAGCGTAGCAAAAATCATTACGCTTTGATAAAGCTACCTGCAACGGTTAGCGAAACGTCAGCATCAATCCATCGTACAACGACGCGGTATAAGCCCGAAAAGATGGCTTTATTTCAAGCAAATACTTACCACAACAGTTCAATATATATATTTATACCATAACATACTTCAAATTTCTGTACACTATTTAAAAATACTAACGAGGGAAAGCTAGATAGCCTTGTTGTTGGTTATTCGTACTTGCACTTTACAGTTTCATTGTACCTTAACAAAATTATTCTATTTTTAATATAGGAAACACTATTACAGTCACGTGAATAATATGTCACAAATGGTTTAATTCGTTTAGGTTTTGCGATATCGAAATTGCAATTGCTTTTATAGCGAAGAGTTTTTTGTTTGCTTCACCATTAATTACTTCTAAAACAGTTTTGCAGGTATAAAATGTTGTAAATTGCAAGAATGTTCTTCCAAGTGGGGAATCCTTAATTAAATGTAATGCACACTCGGAACTTTCAGAAGTGATTATTAATATCTTACGACCGAACAATTATATAGTTATTGTGAATAAGAAGCACTACGTACTTGTACATTGTTTGCAATTAGTATTATACTATCATTATATAGTCTACCGGAAAAGTTAACCAACAGCCTAGATGTTTGTTATCATTTAACTAAGCTCTATAATTTCTTCTATATTGTAACAAGGCAGAGGTTCAATTTAGTTTACGCAAAGACAGTTGTAGCTTGTTGGCGTTTCTACATATCCACTTTGGTGAAACTGTGCAAATTAAGGGGGAAGTCAAATACTTGGATGTAATTCTAGATATTAAGTTGATCTGGAATCAAAATTTGCAGAGAACTACCAACAAGGCCAAAAAAAAAGATGTCAAGAAGAGCCTTTGGCAACGAATGGAGATAAAAACCAGAACAGTTTAATGATTTATTGCATGTGCCAAATGTAAGATGACAAATGGAAAGATATATTTTGGGTACACACATAAATTTGGATCTGATCATTCAGAAAATTGACTCAAGTAGGTATAAATACGATTAATATTTGCGGTAAAACCGATTGTGGTTTCATATTTTAAAGGAAAACAATAGCAACAGTTCGCGCTGTTCAGTTTCATGCCGAAGCCTTCGCCCCAGTAACACCAGAACTGCAAGATGCTTGGCTCATGCTAATTACAAAATACCTTGGTTTGTAAGCGGCTTGGGTTGTCTAGTTTTTAGCGCATTTGTCTTTGGATCCAAGGGTCGCGGGGTTGAATCCGTCCAAGGTCGATCAAATATTTCTAGCTCAGAAAACTCTAAAAGTTGTTGTAAATAACTATATTACAATTAGATTTAAAACTACTCTAGTAATTTTAGCTACAGACCGAATATCTTATTACCCTGTATTTAGTACGAAAATTATTTACCACTTGAACCTAAATGTAATGTTATTGTCATTGTGTAAATAAGTCATGGGTATTTACGTTATCTGGTTTTCGAGTAGAATTGAATTTATTTCCAACGGGGACAGTCGACGTCGAGGGCAACAGGAATTTCAAACGCTTGTAACACCAACAGACCCAACAATCACCTTTTCACGGGTTCGAACGTTTTTATCCGAATGAATCGAAGAAAAAAACAATCACACTTGATTGTTCTGTAACCAGGTTACACTGTTAAAACTGATATAGACACGACTTGACTTTGTCGAAATGATACTAATTGCCTAAAGCAATATTCGGTACGATACTTAATTTAACAGGTGCCGCGAATAAAAAACCCGTTCTAAATGAACGTTCGTCTCGGACCCAAGCTTGTTGGATACTGACTTCTTTTCGACCGCGTTCCTAAAAAAACACCACCTAAGCCCAATTTGCGTTCTAGAAGGAAAATTAATACGTGTGACCTTCGAGAGAAGCCTAAAAACAATTTCTAAAAGCTAGCACTGTTTAACAATCCTAGAAATCCCGTCTGAACGGCGAAAAATATCTTACAAAGAAAAAAATCTTGAACACTTCTGGGACCAATTTGGTCATAAATCAATTTCTGAAAGGAAAATACTAACAAAACTGTTAACAACGCTCAATCTTAGAAAAACGCAACATAGCGAAACGCTAACCCGAAATAAGGCTGCAATTAAAATAACGTTATATTCTTACGAAGCGGCAAACCAATTAAGAAATCAATTCATTCAGAGCGGCATTTTAACAGAACATAACAGTAGCTGGCAGCTACATGAAGGTCTTGCATTATCCAGTTGGATATATTTATGTTCTAATTCATCGTCATGAAGCTGGTTGATTAATCTTTCTAGTATGTTATTTTGGCACCTTTCTGCATTTGGCTTGTCCTCGAAAAGTATAGGACCGATAATCCTTTATGATAAAGCTACCCGAACACCTATTTTAGTAGAATGTAAAGCCGCTACATGAAAGTATTGAGGGTTGTCAGTGCTTCGCGTTCGCGTCACTTGAGAACTTACGTATGCGTTTACGTGAAACCAAAATTCATCGGAATATAAAGTCAAGTTCAAAACTTTGCTATCGGTTAAATGTTCAAGAAACCAGTTGCAGTTTAAAACTGGTCTGTTGTAATCTGCAGATAAGGGCTCTTGACGCATTTGTAGTTTGTATGACTACATTTCTAAACCTTCTTTTAGAATACCACTGTAAGTATCATAACTAAGCACCAATTCTTGAGTAAGTTTTAGCAACGATGTAGTTGTTTCTTCCTGCATTTGAATTCTCACTTCGTCAATTTGTTGCTCAGTTCTAACAAATACCGTACCAGTTGCCTGCTTATGTAATATGCTACCCCTTTTTCTGAAGGTTGCCACGGTACGTTCTACTTGATGAAAAAAGTCGTTGTCTAATACTACTCCATCGGAAAATTTATCCCTAAATTCATTTAAGAAATCACGTGCTGAATAATCCAATCACCATTGTTCAACCGCTGTTCATTTCAAAAATACGGCTTTATTATAAAAGTTTTCACTTCTTGTAATAACGTGCTTCTGAGAGCACGTAAAGCCATCTTTGACAATCATCAACCATACAGTGAACCTTCTCTTCTCTGGGTTAGGTTAGCCTCCTGCCCGGCATACGTGCAAAGAAGGCCTATAGAACCTGCTAATTATAGATAATTAGCAGACCATTGGTCTATACATAGACGAAGAAGAAGTAATAAAATTTTTTTATGATGTATAATGTTACAAACTACGCATGTAATTAATACTCCAATAATTATAAAGTGTTAAACTCTTAAAAATAGCAACAGCCACAGTCATAGACAATTTATTGTTTTGGTGTTAAAATGCACATGACTTCAAAATTCACCTCTTATATGTTTACATTTTGCTCCTATGTACACAGTCACTCAGCTTTTTTAATAAATTATATTAACACACATAACCAAAGTTAACCCTAACTGTACACAACGTGATCATTTCTTAAACCGGAAAGAAAGGGTAACTTAAAGCGGTTCTTTGTGCATCCGTAGTGATTACCAAACCTACAGAATCCGTTACGCCAACTTAAATTTGAGAAGTAGTTATTCTAATAGTTAACGTTATCGCAACCAGAACGGTTGACTTTTGACTAACCTTTAAGTGCACATTATAGCTGCATGTGTTTAAAGCGACCTACAGTGATTAGTTTTCGGTTACGTGTTCTATAACAGGTTTTAAAACTTAACAAAAAGGTACTTGTAAATCCTTATTAAAACATAACTATAGTAAGTTGATAATAGTTGGACATCCTGTTGTAAATAACTATATTGCAATTAGATTTAAAAATATTTTTCATTTTAGCTACACACCGAATATCTTCTTGTCATGTAATTGGTAAGAAAATTATTTACTTGAATCTAAATGTAATGTTACTATTGTTGATTTTCCATTTCTCAATTACTTACCTACTTACAGAAATCAGTAACAAAATCAGAAACATAAATATTGTTCGCGAACTCTTAATACAATAAATCAAATTACGTGTTTATGTATATTTAGCTATCGTCTAAGCTCTTAAGATAATTTCTGCTGTTCTTCTGTCATCTTTCTTGGCTAACTTATGGACAATCCTCACGGTTACATTCCATACTAGCGTACTAGTACAACCTTTTTACCCTTTAGCTTTTGGACATCTTGTATATTTACAATTTAACTAAACGATGACTTTCAAGGTTAGTTTTTGGACATATTTTATGGTTAACTGAAAGCTGACTTTCAAAGTTGGCTTTTGGATATGTTTTACGGTTAATCGATAGATGACTTTCAAGGTTAACTTTTGGACATTGTTATGGGCCAATCGAGCCTTTTCGACGATTCGTAACTAGCTTGATGGAAAAGGGCCTACAGCTTAGCTCAGAGGAGTAGGGGGGGTTTGTGAAAATCGTTTATGGGAGAAAATCTTTAGTTGTGTACAGGGCGAGTCAAAATAAGTGGGCGCCACCTTCCAAATCAAGCTGATAGTAGGTCCTCCTGGAAGGCCGAGAAGCCAACAGCTTACGGGAACGGAACTTACCGTGATTGTGCCTCCTCCTATATATTTAAAGCTGGCAAAATTCTTACACCAACAAGTACAAAAGACACAATAAGAGACGTAAACTTTAAAACACATATAATGAAACGGTTAAAATATGACCATACAATGAAATGACAAGTTATAACGCATAAAGTTTGAATTACATGATTTTAATTCTTGAACGTTCAGAAAACTCGCCGCCGTTGACGCGCAATATTTATATTATAATGAATCTGTGTGGCCAATGGCGTAGAGTTTACAGGAAAAATACAGTATTAATGTCTTTTACAAACAACAATAAATAAATGGCGATTGAAGATCGCTTTTAGGTTGCATGAAAAAAGTTCAATATCGCGCAATTTTGCACGTTTGCGCGAGGAAAAAAAAAGGTTTATTTTACACTGCACAACAAAAAAAAACTGGTCCTTTACCTTGAAGTTTGGAGAAGGTAGGCACAACTCCGGCGATTTCCGGTTGCAGGGCCAAGAAAAGAAAGGAAGAAAACGTCCTTCTGGGCAGCGTTGAAACGAGAGACGGGACTCCTTGATGGTAACACAAAATAGCCGCAGAGCGACGGGAGCTGGGCTTCGAAAATAACCCGCCTAACGGCGACCGGCCAATTCGCACGGAATTGCCTTTCCTGAGGATGAATCCTGTGCTTCCTATTAAATCCGGCAGTAGCCGATGGTCTGTTTAATATCCCTTGGTACAACAGCAAGACGGAACACATATAACGGATACCCCTCGAAAACAAAACCCAAGAGCCGCCCCTGCAGCACTTACCGTAATTACGGTTCCCGATTGATGGAGTTTTCGGACAACCGGAGCCATCAGAGATGGAAAATTGACTGACTTAAAAACGCAACGGGAATCTCCACTCTCCCCCAAAAAAATATTGCACCATATCTTGAAATGTTATGTAAAAGTTCTAGAACGAAAATTAACGCGTGCGACTGCCAAGATCAACACTTCCGAGAATTTGGTCGGCAGAAAATCGGCCCACAAAGAGAACATTCAAGGGATTAACGGAACTGGCCTTTCATAACTCAATTTTTCAAGACAAAACAAAATAGCAAAATTGTGACCAAAATTCGAACGGCCATTAAAACAGAATTTCGATTACTATGAAGCGGCAATCAAATTAAGAAATCAATTCATATAAAGCGGCACATCTTAAAATGGACATAACAACATGTTTTATGGTTAACCTTTTAGCGACCTTGAGAATGCCTTGAGGTTGCTCTATGGTTAACTTATTTTTTGACATTGTTAACCTACAGGTTAATTTCTAGTTGAGTAATGGTGAGCTTGTATTTCTGAGTGGTTAACTTTTACTTATCCTTGGGGTAACGTAGATCACAAGTTCAACTAGTTTTCATTATTTTAGGGCAACGTCTCATTCAGTCTTCTGTATTACCCTCAGTTCTCGCGGTATGCAGTTAAGAATCGTTGGTTTGTACAATCCATAACTGTAAGAAGAACAAAAAAATGTAGTTATTATACGAGCAATGACAGAACATAAATAATTGTACAACCGTCATAAAGAAGGTGCTCATACAAATAAAATTAGCATATCCAAAAATTGTTCTCTAAAAATTTTTTATTGCAGTTTAAGCAAATTTGCTAATCAATAAAACTCAACAACTTAGTAAATTCGTCAAAATTAAATTAATCTGTTTAAACATATTTACAAGGCTCTGTTGGCGTGCTATTTCAACAAGAGAATGCATTAAATAAAGCACTTTATCAAATATTTATGCGTCAAGAGAATTTGCTCTTCGTACTTGCCTGTTGTAATCCCCTACTGCGTGTTTTTGTGTCATAATTCCTGCTGACCTGTGATCCCATGTGAAATCAATAAAAAGCCTGAAATTTCCATAGTTTTTCAGGAAAATGAATTTTGGCAAAAATAATACGCCAGTGTGGTGAAGTCGACGGTGTGATGATTGATTGCGAAACTGTATACGAAACGACTTCAGCTTAATCCTGTCTTAATTTTCTCAAAAGAATGAGGGATCTGTTTGTCACTGGTTCGGATTCTTAGTTGGCATTTCGGCATCGCTGTTGAGAAATTGGCGTTGTTTGGCCACATTTGTGTTATACACGAAGTAATCTGAATAATCGTATAAGCTAAGGGGAGTATTCACATTATAATGCCTATCATAATAGTTACGAATAAATTTGCATATCAGTATCTGTTTGCGCTTGAACATATCGCTACACTTTCCTTCTGTGATGGAAGTCATTCCCAAACATTGTACATATCGTAATGCCCTATTGTAAATACATTTCGTTAGATATTAATACTAATACTGTAGTTAAATGTAGACTTGCTTTTCACATACCTAAATAATACTGATATATTAACTTCGTATCCTTCATACATGTCTCAACAGATTTCTTAATTATACACCACGCTAAACTTTTCCATTATATATGGAGCGCGTTGCTACATGTATGTACCTATATGTTGGAAAGGTAGTCTTCTGCAATTCAATTGAAAAATCGCTATACGATATGTGCTTGGATTGTTGTAATCTTAAGCGAACTTTCGTTAACAATACATCGCTTAGATAAAATCTTAATCGAAGTAAGGAACATTTAATTGAGTATCTGGAACAGATTACACATATATATACAAAGTTATATAACTTATTGTTGCGGTCAAAACAATCACTTTAGTGAGCCCGCAACATCCGAACGGATAGAAAAGGCTCTTCGGTTGGCAAATAGGGAAGGGAGGATTCGCGGAAAACCTACCTTATTGTGCTTCCTTTTTACCTGAATATTTCTTATAAAATACACACAAGAAAGGAAACATCCCAAAATAACAAGTCATAACTGCGTATTCAGTATCAGCTGAGTTCACAAAACAAGTACAGTTAGTTATTCAATGATCTAACAAGTAGCTACAGGTTGCTTTATTTATTGAAAAGATCGCTATTTCTATTTTGCACAAATGCAAACACTTTGTAAACAAATAATCCCTGCTGACAATTTCCACTAATAACTGTATATATAGTTGGTTTTGACCATAATTCGGTGATATAGATGAGGAACGTGTAATAATGTTTTTTTTACTTGATTGGCGCCCCTGAGTGCAGGGATGGAAGCAATTTAAAGAGAAAAATAATAGAATTGCAATAGATTACATAATATTATGCAATGAGAATGTTTTGAAATAACAGGGAATTAATTCTTTTAAATCACTCAAAACGATGGCACAGAGTTTTTTTAAACGGCGAATATTCACAGGGTTGTTAATAGCGTAACGGAGTAAATTTTAATATACATTTGAAATTAGACGAGGAACCATACGACATTCTCAACTAGATTATTGAATGTATTCAGTTGGACTGTGTCGTAAATTTTTATTACGGAAAACAATAGAACTTTAAATTGCAGCAACAATTTTTAACACCAACCCTATTTTTACTAATCACCAAAATCGTCTGCCCGCCGTGGAATTGTTGGCTGGACCGACGTTTGTCCCTTAAAGAAAACAACAAGACACTGGTCACTGGTAATGGCAACAGAAAACAATGAACTAGATTGTGATAGCTTACATCATATAAAAATATATTGCATCATAATTATTAATCTTCGGAAAAGTGTAATTATTTTAAATCTCTCAACGTTGAACAGTAGCGCAGAGTTCTGGTTGAAACGAAAAATTATCACGAAAACGTTAATGGGGTAACGGGATTAATTTTTATCTGTTTAAAACGAAGTAAGAAACCACACGGTATATGTAGTTAATCCGACATTCTTGTCGACCTTAATTTGCGGAAAACCTTAGAAATTTAATTATAGGAACAAGTTTTAACCCCACTCCTATGTTATAATAACCTCAAAGTTCTGAGTAGGCTCGATTTTTTTGTTGGGATCAGGGTGAAACAAACCAGCCGTTACAGATTCTTGGAAGAAACTGCGACATGTGCACTCAAAGGCATAATTCCTGGAAACGCTTCCAACAACTATCCTTCTAATTCAAATAAAAATCAGACGAACGTCATATTATATCTAGACGCAGCTAATTTATATATTAGTGAAATAAATATATCGTTATTCATGATTTGTTTATAGAACTTCATTTTAAATTAAACTAAAAAGCAACGCTGCTAACGATTTCAATGTTGCAATAGTATTTAATACCATTTAAATAATAATCCAGAAAGTGTTTCATATCAAACCTATGAACTTGTTGAAATTAGTAAACACACGAAGAATTAGTTAGTTGAACAGTAAGTCCATAAAAATACTAAGCAATAATATATATTAGCAAGGCCACTATAATTACACTGAGGCTATACATTATACAATTAATGAAGTTAACAAGTATTTATAAACTGAAAACTATACTACTTTATTGCACTCAATTTATGTTGAAACTACTATCACAAGGATTTCATTGCTTAATGTTATTGATCGCATGACATAAGTTACAATTTTGTTAAAGTCATCATCATCATTATGACTAAACGTGAAAGTTTGTGTGTCTCATTATAAAGAAAATACATACTCTTATCAGCATCTTCTTATAAGAATTAATTTTTTTGCAAAGAATATAATAGAATACTTCATAATAAAAAAAATGTATTTAGGCAATTTACAGTGGAAAATATTTAAATATTTAATTACATTTCAGATAGTTATGTGTCAAAATATAGTTTTTATTTTTTTATGTCTCAATTTCATACGAATAAAAAACATAAATAGGATGAATAATGAATTCCTTATGAAATATCCTTTCCAACGATGTGTCACACATGGTAAAGTGCATTTGAAATTTTAAAGGGGGTGGCTGTGACAGGTAAGGGGTTGATGACAGGCGTCCGGATTTTAGATAAAAAGATGTCTCCTTTGCTGTCTTTGTTGACATGTCTTGGCGATTTTCAACTAAAAAGTTGTTTTGAAAGATACTGAGAGTGGCTATTTTCTTTGAAAAACCCTGTATATGTATATATCTTTACTGTGAGAACTTGCAATGTTGGTTGTATATTTGACACGGTGTTGAACTTCCAGAGATTAAATGCGGCGCAGTCTGTTCCCGCTGACCACTAACATGAAAGTCCCGAACGGCAAGAATTGTCTGTAAAAAGTTAAAAGCTTTAAAAAGAACTAGAATTGCTGTTACTTACGAAGAAGCATCGTAAAGTAGTGAAAATGTGCAAAAATACTGCATATATGAAAAACGTTATTTTAACTGATCAATACTTACTTACTGACTTAATCAAATTCTCTTTTACCACCGAAGTAGTGTTGACGTGCCTTTTCACTCCGGATTTGGCTTTATCGCTCTGCAGTGGGAGGTAATGGGGCCTGAGGTCTTTCAACCATTACGCTCGCACAGCTGATATCGAAACCTTTTTTTTTCTCATTCAATTTTTCCATCTACACTCATGGGGATTTCCAACCCCAGTAACCATAGTCCTTGTGTTAATATGACAGCCAAGATCGACTGTTTAACGTACCCACCCGATAGCGCAAGGCGCCGTGTTGAACGCAGCCTTGGGACTCCTATCCAACACATGATTAAATGTTAATTGCAAAAATTAAGATTCACAATGTTAGTTAGCATTTTAGCATATTTACTAAGCGCATTACTTACATCGTCAGAGTGTTTATTTATTTATTAAAAAAAATATGGTAGTTAGTAAATAAATAGCAATGCGGATATACATTGAAGAACTTTCGTTTAGAAATACATTTAAGAGCATTTTTCACAATTTCGCCTTCTTAAACACCTTGTATATTATTATAATTAAACAGTTAGTTAATGCGGCATTCCATTTAAAATAGCATAAAGTAGCATTGTTTTATGTATATCCAGCTTGGTGTTAAGAGTTCTCTAACTACACGAAATTAAATAACTGGTCGTGACAATTACAGCTGCATAAAATAATTACAAGGCAGCTTGTACGCTGCGCTGATCCGATTAATAATTTTAAGCTTTCATATAAATATTTGGCGTCAACAGAATAACCAAACTTTATGGGTAGTATGTGACCTACGAAAGATAAAGGTTCATTTAAAGTTCAGAAGTACTTGAACAGGTAAATTGAGCAATAGCCAAAACGTGTTCTGATTTTCCCTCTAGCGTTTATCTCTACCACTGATCCTTAATTATTTTTAATCCCTGAAATTTCTCCTTTTAAGTTATTGCGAAGGTGTGAAACATCTGGAAAATATATTTTAATCTACATTTAGATAAGTCGGATAAATATGAATATCGACGCTGGTTTTCGGTCGTTACTTCCAAACTTCTTTATCTTAGGGGCTACTAACATGACTCAAATTACCTGAACTTAGCGCATTTATTGCTAGGTTACATTAATATGCGGCCTTTGTATACAGGGTGGGTCAGGTAAGTTATTCCCCTTAAAAGTGATTGACACAACCTGGCATACATATAGTATGGCAACCAAAATCATTTATTCTTTAATTCAATTAAAATTATCAACGCTTACGACAATACGAATACATATATTGAAGTTTTCTAGATTTTAAAAAGTAATTAGGTCATGCTGTATGGGGAGAGCTGGGTTTACAGAGATCTTGAATTCTCGGATATTCATTTTTATCCTTCTGATTTTTGGGGGTTGTATATGGCTTCATACTGGTAGCCACACAGTGGGTGTGTAAATCGGCATGGTTGGGTTACAGGCAGTGTCGAATTTTGTCGCTATGTATTTAGAATTGGAGTTATAAGGGAGGATCGTGCCGTTGCAGGTTGCATCTACAGTTATTCTCGCCATTCTGTTGTTAAGGTAGAAGCAGTCTCCTTCAGTACATTTGTTACGGGCCAAACGAGCTTTTTTGTCGACCCGCAACCGGATAGGTGGAAAAAGGCCTACAGCTTAGCTCAGAGGAGTAGGGGGGGTTCGCGAAACATCGCGTACGGGAGAAAATCTTCCTTGTTGTGTACAAAATAGGTCAAAATTAGTGGGGGCCACCTTCCAAATCACAGCTGATTGTAGGTTCTCGTGGAAGGCCGAGAAGCCGACAGCTTACGAGAATCGAACTCACCTTTATTGTGCCTCCCTCCTGTTTAGCAAGCTTGCAAAATTCATGCACACACAAATACAAATACAAAGTAATAGAAGATGTAATGAATTTTAAAACACATATGATTAAACGACTGGAAATGCCAATACAAAAATGACGGCAAATGGTAATTTAATAGTTCTATATTACAAATAGTTAATTGGAGCGCTCAAGAGAAGGGACGCGCCGTCGCTAGCGTACGTTACTTAAATTATCCAAACGACTACGTGGCCAGTGGCGTCGGAGTTTACACGAATAACACAATATATATATATATATATATATAATTACTCTTTACATTTAATAATACAAAAAAAAGGAAAATCGGCGACTGAAGGTCGCTCCTTGTTGCCTTAAAAAAAGGGTTTAATCACTTAGAATTTTGCAAGTTAACGCGTAAAAGGGTTTTTTTTCACAACATAAGCTGGTTACTTTACCTTGAATTCCGATGAATGGAATAGAGAGAGAGAGGCAGGCACAATTCTGGGGTATTTTCAGGTCCAGAAAAAGGTAGACGTTCTTCGGGAAGATGTCGAGACGAAATATTTGCTGCACAACCCTCGTAGTTTGTCGTAGCAACGGCACATGTACAGGAACAACAAATAGGCTCGATAATAATCCGCCAAAGGCCATCGGCAAAATCGCAATGAATTGCCTTTCCAGGGATAAAAATACCAGCGTGGTTTCTTTTAAATCCGACACTTGTCGATATTCTGTTCACTCCATGGTGATAACAGCGATACGAAACTATACGCGATGGATACCCATCGAAAACAAAAACCGCCCCCGCAATACTTAATTTCTTAACGGCCCCCGTAGGTGGAATTGGGTAGATCGGATTCTAGCGGAGATGGAAGGCTGATTGAAGAGCTAAACGCAACCCGAACATGCGTCGGTCAAAAATATTACACCACATTGAGAAATATGATGAAATAGTTCTGGAAAGATCTGAAACGTAAATTCGCAGAAAGCGTCCAGGATTAGGTGCAGACAAAAAATTAATCGGCAAATCTAGGTTTTCTTCAAGGTTTTACGGTATTGGCTTCCATAACTCAATCTTAAAATAAAAATAACGAAAACTGTAATCGACATAAGAAGGTAGCAATTAAAATAGAATTTTAATTCCTATGAAGCGGCAATTAGAGTATTGCCCTAATCCAGACGGAGTGGCACAATTAAATGAACATAACACATTGAGATCGTCAGAGAGAATATTTTCTAAAGTTTCTATGTTTATGCGAGGTTGTAAGAGCCAGGTCAGCAGTGTTCAAAAACTTCCGAGCTGTTGTTCTTGGAACGTCAGCTATCTACAGGTTAATGAGAAGCAGAGCTAGAACGGATTCCTGCGGAAGACCGTTTTTAGCAGCTTCTTTCTGCTCAGTGTGTTAACTATACCTAGATGTTTATAACATTCTACTAGATAGCATATGACTCACCAAGTTAGTTAGTTGTTTGCAGCTAGTGGTTTTCAGAAGTTTAAAGATTATCTGTTCTCCATATGGTATGATATGCAGCTGTGAGATCCAGAAAAATAGCTCCTGTTTTCTGCCGTTGTTCGTAGCCTCTTTAGATGTACGTTGTTAGAGCAAGCACTTGATCTGCGGAGCTGAGATGAGGTCGGAAACCGCTCTACTCTATGGGTAGAGCCCCTTCGATTGCTGGTCATACTCGACAAGGCACGCGGCCTGAAGTTTTTCGGGCGATTATCAGCCAGTTTATTTTTGGTAAATGCGGCAAAAATGTGGCTGTAACTACCAATTTATATATCAGCCGGTATACGAGGGTTGCCTTTTATATTTCGGGATTAGGAAACAAAAACAAATATTTCTTATCGAAAAAAGCTTTATTGTTTTTCAAAATATTCTCCATGAAGATCAATACACTTTTTCATGCGTGTGAACCAATTTTCGAAGCACTTTTTCCACTCCGATTGATATATCTCCAAAACATGCATTTTGAACGCAGCAACCACTCCTTCAGGTGTTGGAAAACGTTGACCTGGCAATTTATTTCTGATGTTCGGGAATACAAAGAAGTCATTGGGTACCAAATCAGGACTATACGGCGGATGACTCATCAAAGCGACGTTTCGAGTGCTCAAAAAGTCACTTGTTCGAGCAGATGTGTGTGAGCTTGCACTGTCATGGTGGATAATGATTCGTCTTCGGCGGTTGGTTTTCTTTATTTCTCCGAAGACTTGTGGAAAACAAATGGTTGTGTATCATTCAGAATTGACCGTTCTACGCTGCACCAATGGTACGCTTGAGACATGTCTAGTTTTTCTGAAAAAAACAGGCGACCATTTGCTTCGAAGTGCTTCGAGCACAAAGGACTTTTGTTGGGTTTGGCTCGCCTTAGAAGAACTATACAGTCGACTGCTGTTTACTTTCGGTTTCATACGCGTATATCTACGATTCGTCACCTGTCACGATGTGATACACATGTTTTGAAGCACCGCGATCGAATTTTTTGAGTATTTCTTGCGACCAATTGACACCAGCTTGTTTTTGAGCAATTGTGAAATTATGTGCGATCCAACACGAACAAATCTATTTTATGGCAAAATATTCATGCAATATTGAATGTATGCTGGTCCCACTAATATCCAAGGATACCTCAGTCTCACGATAAGTCACATGACGATCTTGCAGTATCAGTTCACGCACCGCGTTAATGATTTTCAGAACAACAACCGATTTTGTATGACCTTCACGAAATTCGTCAACTACGGCCACGATTGAATTCGGTAAACCATCGATAAACACTGGTCCTTGATGGTGCTTCATCACCACAAATCGAATTAACTTCTTCGATGCACTGTTGTTGAGTTAATCCACGTCGAAAGTTGTAAAAAATAATCCCACGAAAATTTTCACGATGTAATTCCATTTTTTGAGCGATATGAATTTTTCAGGTTACCGCACACAACACAAATAGGGCTCGTACGTGGAAACGTTCTGAGTATTGCCCAGAATGATTACGAACATGAAAAATAAACTAGCAGTGTTAGAGACAGTGAATGAGAATGTAAGTCTAGGAGATATAAGCACACGTGTTGGTATTACTAGTACTTCAGTTAAAGAATTCTGAAAGCAAATGCATTTCATCCCTATCACGTTACTGTGGTGCACACACCGCATGAAAATGACCATCGGAGAAGATTTGCAAATTTGTATTTTCTTTCAGGATCAACTTCTATAGGTTCGTCCTTTTTTAGATTGTGTATTGTTTATCGATGAAGCAAAGTTCTTAAACAATGGTTAAGTGAATAGGGATAACTCACACTATTACAAACAAAAGAAGTTGCACGAGCACGGGCACGGGTTAGCATTTTCAAAAAGTTCTCCTGTGAATGTTTATGTAGCATACTAGATAATGATATTATTGGACTACACTTTCTCCGTAAACTTAATTAGACAAAGTTACTTGAATTTCCTACAAAACATTTTATCCAGTTATTGGACGATGTAGAACTCAATGTACAACAACTTCGGTACCAACACGATGGTTGTTCTGATCACTACAGTTAGTTTGTTAATAAATAGTTAAATACTGTATTTGGAATAAATTGGATTGGGAAGAGGAGCTGTGCATCTATGGCCAGCAAGAAGCCTTTTTTCTTTGAGGTACAATTAAAGAAATTGTATATCGAATCCCATTAGTAAATAAGTATGATTTACAAAATAGAATAATAGAGGCGTGTTCGTCAATGGCACCTTTTAAGCTTTCTTGAATGTGAAGATCGTCTTCAAATCAAATAAATAAATGTGTGTATGAGTATGGAGGAATTTTGAACATTTACTGAATTAAAAGAAACCTTACTATTTATTTTTGTTGTTTTTTACTTGTTTCTTTTTTCTGCGTCATGTGATGATGATGATGATGATGATGATGCGGGTTGGTCCCGCGGCACTCAGGCCTTAGGCCCATTGTGCATACCGCCGTTTAATTTTCATCTTGGAATAGGCCGGTGCCAGTCGCAAAGGCTAGCACGTGGCCTATAGGGATGAGCCTTATGTCCTCCGGTTCCAGGAATGCTGCACCGAGGTGTTTGTGTCGCAGGGTCATAAGTCTGACGCACTGGCATAATATGTGCTGGGAAGATTCTTCATCTTCCCCGCAAAGTCTGCAGATCGGGTCATTTACGATGCCGATTCTGTGCAGATGTTAATTGAGGTGACAGTGCCCCGTTAGGAGTCCTGTTACGATCCTAATTTGCTTCTTACTAAATTTTAGAAGTTCTTTTGACGTCGACAGCGATATCTCTCCAACAAAGAGTTTAGCTTGCCTAGGTCCCTGCTGTAAAGACCATTCACGAAGGAACCGGGTCCAGACCCATTTCTTCGTTAGCAGCCTTACGTTGCACTATGGTATCCCAAGAATTGGCTCAGGTCCAGGCGGGTCCCCATTGGAGCCCTGCCTAGCCAACTGATCCGCGTCTTCGTTACCGTTGATGTTGCTGTGACCTGGTACCCACAGCAACTTTACCGAGTTCTGCGTGCAGAGTCTCGTCAGCGCCGCTCGGCATTCAGATACCTGCTCCGAAGACACCCTGAAAGAGTTCAGGGCTAAAAGAGCGGCCTGGCTGTCCAAGCAGATGTAAATATGTTTGTTGGTAAAACCTCTGTCTAGGTTTTCATAAGTACAGGCCAGGATGACAAACATCTCGGCCTGGAATACGGTGGCGTACCTGCCCAGTGAGAACGAACGCCTCACTCTAGGTGATTCGCCGTAGACGCTAGCCCCTACGCCAACCTCCGTCCAAGAGCCGTCTGTGAACCAGACAAGGCCCTTAGGAGTGAGGTTATGGCCTCGGGTATCCCAGTCCTCTCTAGAAGGGATGACTGTTTTATATGGCGTGTTGAAGGAGAAGAAGGGTACCATTCGATCACTCCTCATGCCGACGGTATAGTGAGCCTCTGCCATGACAGGACCCGCGAATGCCCCAGCGTTCCCTCTACCTTTGTCCACTGCTCCCCACACTTAAGCCTACAGGCCGCCCTTCTAATCTCATCCTCAATCATATGTTGAAGGGGCACGAGTCCGAGAAGGGCTTCCAAGGCCGTTGTGGGTGCTGTTCGCATTGCTCCTGTCACTCTTAGCCAAATGGAGATGGCCGAAGCATTTCTTTGCGCTTGCTTTTACTTGTTTAGTCTTTAATATAGTACCAGTAGGTGCGTTTCTTATTAAATACTAACAAAATTTGGTTTCACAAAACTGTTAATTATTACAGTAAGAGATCAACTTCACAGAGAGTAAATATGATCAAATTCTATACCACAAACAATTAATAAATTTAGCTGCGGGAATACATGTATGTTGGGTTGTGTTGACCACTTTTAATGGGAGATAGCTAGCCTACCCTATAGACTACATTTTTATTATTAGACAGCATATCTGAGAGTCACAGATTTGTATAAAAATTTACCATAAAAATGTTTAAAGTAGTGAAAAATAGATTAAAGTCAACTCAAGCTTGTGATATGTTTGGAAAAACTACCATTTTCTGAAAACATAATGCATACAGTCCCGGCTCACGATTTATGTAATTATCTTAAAATTTGAATTGATTTATAACTTTATAACTAACGAGCAACGACGAATGTATCGCAACTGTTTCATTAATAGGAAGCCATGATCAGTTACACTATATATTGGGTAAGATCAAGAACACAATATCCGAATTGTCTAAGAACAAGGCTGCAATAGATTTTAATTTCCAAGGTCGGTTTAGGACCCTGTAACATATTATTTTTAGAAGTAGAATCAAGGAACAATAACGGGTGCTCCTAAAAATAGTCACGAAGGCCGATTTAATATTTCCTTGTTGGTAAAAGCTGCCCAAACACGCTGTACATATAACCTTGATATTAATTAAGAAATGAGACTGTTTATTATAAGAAACTATTACAAAATTAGCTAATTTACGAGGTTTGTAAATTAAGTAATGCGACTGGTAGTGTAGCGTTCGATCTGGGAATACTGGGGTCGGGGAAGTGGAAGGAGCGGCAGGTGAACATGTGATACGTCTTCAGTACGAGTTTGAAATCGCTAGAGTCATTTGGTTGTTCGTAGCGATTTTGTTCGTGAAACAGTTTTTTCTAGTGCGTTCTGAAAATGAGTGACATCAATTTGGAACAACGGCGTGCCACAGGTTTTGCTTCAGACTTGGGCACACTGCAACGGAAACTTTTGCAAAACTTCAGCAGGGCTACAGAGATAGTGTTCTGTCAAGGGCCCAGGTTTTTCGGTGGTCCGGGATCTTGTGCGTTCAGATCGTCGGTTGACAGTCAGAATGATCGGGAAGAGTTGATTTTGACTCACACCGCCGTTCCTCAGATTTTGACCAATGAATTCAGGATGAGAAAAATCTGCGCAAAAATGGTTCCGAAAAACCTTTCGCAGGACCAAAAGGACATCAGGAGGGAAAGGTGCGTTGATTTTTTGGAATTGATTGAAAATGATCCCCATTATCTGGAACGTGTCATTACTGGTAACGAGTCTTGGGTGTTTGAAAATGACCCGGAAACCAAGCACCAGATCATGGAATGGCACACTTCAACCTCTCCAAGGCCAAAAAAAAGCAAGAATGAGCAAGTCAAAGATCACATGCATGCTGATTTGCTTTTTTTGATTGCCAGAGAATCGTTCACAAATAGTTTGTGCCTCAAGGCCAAATGGTTAATCAACACTTTTACAGAGAGGTTCTTGAAAGACTTCGAAAAAGGGTCATGCGTGTGAGACCAAAGATCAAGAACAACTGGGTGTTGCATCACGACAATGTGCCTTGTCACACAGCAATTTCAATAAACGATCTTTTGCCCAGTAAAAACATTTCTGTGGCTCCTCAGCCTCCTTATTCGCTCGACTTGAGTTGTTGTGACTTTTTTCTCTTCCTCAGACTGAAAAATCACCTCAATGGACGTCATTTTGGGCCAGCCGAAGGCTATTCCAGTATCCGAGTTCCAGCACTGCTATGAGGGGTGGAAGAATCGTCTCCAGCGCTATGTGGCTTCCCAAGGAGATTACTTTGAAGGAGAAAAAGTTGAATTGTAATGTTATTCAAAAAAAATCACAGTATAGGAAATATAAGAAAAATAAGGTATTTTCCATTATTTTTCTGGCAGCATATTCATAATACATTTCAGATTTCGTCCACTATTTCTCCTTTTGTCAACGTTTTTTGTTTTACCAAACATTTTAAGATACCGAAATAATGTTTCTTGAAATTTGTATGTGTAGCCAATGATAGCATCTGAATATTCAATATTTTTAACAGTTTTGCATAGAATTCGTCTATATGTCATAAATCTTGGTTGCATATGTGATTTGATTATAAATGGTTTCTATTCCACCAATCACTAGTAATACTCGCGTGTTAGTTCAAGAAACTATTTTAATATAATTTCAGGAGAAAACAGTATATGTAACACCAATTTTAGTTACAAAATTAGTTCATTAATTGAATCTCTACATATGGTTTCCTCTAGCAGTATGTATTGCGGTAAATTAAAGCGTAGAGTGTAATTAAGAAGATTTCTCATTAGAGTTTCCCATTAAACGTTAAACATCAATTTCCTGTTGGTTTCTTTAACAGGCCGTTTTTAGATCTACACATTTATTTTAAATGGCAGTTGGAAGTTGTATTGTAATTCGTTTAGTGAAACTTGTGTGTGTTCGGAATATGGAATTTATTTTAAAAAATCTGAACGTTTCTTAGCCTTTATCGTTATATCTAAGAAGATTCAGTTAAGGGAATATCTAATTGATAACCACAAAACGTTTGTGTTTTTGCCAAACCGGAAGTACGTTACCAATGTTCAGAGTTAAGTACGCAGCGAAACGTTCATAACGGAGTGGTAGTATGAGAAGAGAACATAAATGTAACAGTGTTGTCAGATTGTGTGATTATCATACGTTCAAAAATCCCGAAGTGAATAAATTGCAAGTAATTATAAGAAACATCCCAGTATCAATAACAGATGAAGAGTTAAACAACGAACTCACAACACCTAAATATTCTGTTTTAAAAGTGGCCAGGGTATATAACAGAGAAAAACTTTGTATGCCGCTATGTGCGGGAAAAGGGAAAAAAATATACAATCTTACAAGAATAATGTACAGGGTAATAGAAGTTGAACCAAGAAGAAAATCAAGGGATATTCCGCAATGTAATAAATGTCGAAGTTATGACCACACAAATACAAGACACATAATAATAAATAGTTGCGGTAGATTTTCAAACACGTATAATCAAACTATTAGACACAATACAAAAAAAGGACAGCAAATGATGATTTCGTAGTTTAATAATACAAAATGTTGATTTGAACGTTCAAGCGAAGAACTCGCCGCTGCTGGCGCACGATATTTACATTCTTCAAACGACTACGTGGCCAGAGGCGTCGGAGTTTACAAGCATAGCACAATATAAAAGAAATTACTCTTTACAATTAGTAGTGCAAACAAAGACAATCGGCGACTGAATGTCGCTTCTTGTTGCATAAACAAAGTTCAATTACGTCGAATTTTGCAAGTTAGCGCGTAAAAGGTTTCTTTTCACAAAAAAACTAGTTCTTTACCTTAGCTTCCTATGAGTGGGATAGAGAGAGATAGGCACAATTTCGTTCATAAGATGCGGGAAAATCGGTAGGCACGCCCCTGAAGACTGGATGGAATGGAGTCAAAATCAAGGGCCAAAACTTCGATGCGTTCGTCGCACCGACGGTACTACCAGAGGGACAGGAACTGGGCTCGATATTAATCCCCCAAGGCGATCGGCAATTTAGAATAAATTGCCTTTCCAGGGATAAAATCCAGTGTGTTCCTAAATCCGACACTTGTCGATAGTTCTGTTTTCACCCCACGCTAAAACAGCGAAACGAAAATCACACATGATGGACACCCATCGAAAATCCAAGCCGCCTCTGCAGCAGTGCGACTTCTAAGAGTAAACATTTCCGAGAATTGTTTTTAAACGGCAAATCTAGCATACAAAGGGGACTTCAAGGCTTTGCGGAATCGGCCCTTCACAACTCAATCTTAAAAGAAAAATAATGAAAACTGTAATCGACATAAGAAGATGGCAATTAAAATAGAATTTTCATTCCTATGAAGCGGCAATTAGAATATGACTCTAATCCAGACAGAGTGGCACAAATTAAATGAACATAACAGGTTAACAACCCGAACGGTGTTAAGTTATTTAACTATACAACTGAATGTACGGCGCAGATAGTTGCTCGAATAGAGGTAAACAGAACAGAATACGAACCAGATATCTTAGACATAATAATTCAACGAAACGTAGTTTCGGAAATGGACTCAGATAACTTACCAGTTATTGTAACTTTTCAAATAGCACCCCAAATAATAAAGCCAATACTTAAATTTATTACAGAAGAATGGGAAGAATTCCAAATATTACTGAATAAAACTTAACAACCTGCCCCATGAATATAACCACCACCGCGGAAATAGATATGTCTATCTACAAATTTAGTTCAGAAATTAAAAAATCCGTAACTGAAGCAATCATAAATTCCTTTAAAAGGCGTTATAAATCAGTCCCCTTATGTTATAATGCATTTAATCAAACAAAAACGTCGAACACGTAGACTCTGGCAAACAACACACCAAGCACATGTGAAAACGGAACTAAATCGACTTACGCACCTGGTTAAATGGCATTTAGACGGATACAAGATGGAAGTATACCAAAAATACATAAGCGAACTAGAAGTAGGACACAATGTGGGATGCAAAAAAAAAGAAGTCGTACCAGCTATTGTCCTAAACAATCAAAGATACTACAGATCAACAAAAATGCAATATATTCGCCAACCATTTCCAAAATAATTTTACAACCAGACAATCAGCATTTTTTGGGGAAATAAATGACACGGTTATAGCATGACTACCACAAAACACGAATAGTTTTAAACATACAACACCGCAAGAAATCAGCAGTCTAACCAATGACCTCTCAAACAAGAAAGCCCCAGGACTTGATATGTTACCCAACATAGTTCTAAGAAACCTTACTCCTAAAATATATGCGTACTTAACAACAGTATTCAATAGTTGCTTACGTCTTGGGTACTTTCCAAAAGACTGGAAACTAGCCGTTATCATAATATTTAAAAAACCAGGAAAAAAAGCAAATCAAGTTATGAACTACAGACCTATTAGTTTACTATCAACACTATAAAAAATGTTGGAGAAAATGATCAAGAACAGGTTAAATGAAGAAATTCGCAGGCTACACATTTCCTAAATTTCAATTTGGATGTAGAGATAAATATTCTACAAACCATCAGTTGCTCAGATTCACACAAATAATGGAACAAGGATTTGAAGATAAAAAATATTCTGCGATTGCTTTCGTTGGCATAATGCAACCGTTCGACAAAGTGTGGACGAATGGACTACTATACAAAATGCAACATAGAAATGTTACAATATCTACTGAAAATAGTGTCATCCTTCTTAGAATATCGAAGATTTATGTTATGAACATGAACAATTCGACCGATAGCAACAGGAGTACCACAAGGATCCGTTGTAGGACCAATCCTATTTAACATTTTTACTCATGATATCCCAGAGCCGATATACTCCGACATCTGTATGTTTGCAGATGATACTACCATAGTAGCTCAAATCAAGATATGCAGAAAAGTGTTTTACAACATCCCTAAATAATTAAATGGTGAATTATAATTAATAGAAATAAATGTGAAAGTAAGACATTGACACTAGGAAAAAGAGTAAATCCGCCACAAATAGTGATAAATGACCAAGGGATTGTATGGAATCCTAATGATAGCAGTGTTACGTATCTGGGTGTTTATCTGGACGCAAAGCTAAATTGGGTGTACATATTAAGAAAAAAGTAAATGATTGCTTATGTAAAACTGTTTCAATTATCTCCCATGTTAAACAAAAAATCTGCCTTTAAAATAACGTGTGAAACATTGTTATATAAATCAGTCCTTAGACCAATACCAACATATGCATGTCCAGTATGGGAGTCAGCATCAAAAACGCACATAGACAAACTTCAAGTAATACAAAACAAAATGTTGCGTGTAGCTACTAACGCCCAGTGGTTTGTGAGGAACACCCAAATACGCAAGGACCTAGATGTTCCAACGATTCAACAATTTATCAAACAAATATCCAGAAACTTCTTTAAAAATTCAATTTGTGTGATAGTAGCGCATTTTATTCACTGGAAACTAAAAATATTCACAACCGACTTAAAAGAAGACTACCGCAATGACTTATTACCGATATCAGTGATCTGGACTGATTCTACTCCAATTAGACATTAATATAATATAACTTCTTAGATAACAATAACAAATAGTCAATATTTCTAGTCAAATACTACATTAAAACCATGTATTATGTATGTCGAGCTGATGTATACATAATAATGAAACGAAAACATTCACAAAATTGTTTGTTAGATAATACATAACATGCGGAAGTAGTGCTTTTTAAAATTACTTCTTCTTGTTGTCTTCCGTAAGCTTGGATTGCTTAAACTTTTTTTCCTCTCATTCGTTCATACTATCGGTCCCCCCCCCCCCGAAACCCCTTTCGCATTACTTCAGTGGGGTGCGGGCGTCCCTTACCCACTAACCATTGATGTAGCATCATACACCCTAAAGTTAACTAAGCGAAATGCGGTAGCCCCAGCTGAAATTTGAAACCACAGCGGAACGACTACAATTCAACGAGACCACCGAGGCCCCCGAATTGATTAAACCTAAGTAGTACATATAACACGGGTTTGAAACCAGATTTTATGATTCGTAAAATTCTTCAAAAAATCAACAAATTTTAGCAAATATCTCACTTTTACTCTTAAAATGTATGAAGAATATCTCAAAATATCCAAATTTATCAAACAGGAGCCATAAAAAGAAGAAGTAAAACTACGCCAAAAATTAAAAAACATAGCCCAAAAATTGAAAACATAGCCCCAAAACAATACTATACTTATAAATTAATTATTGAAATTTTGGGGTATTCTTGATAAATTTTAAGAAAAAGTATGATATTTGCTTAAATTTCTTGAATTTAAAGAATCATAAAAGCTAATCTTAAATGTGGAAATATAGTAAACTAGAGTTTTTCTTAGATTTTGTAATTATCACATTAAACTAGATTTCTCCTAAACTGGTGAACACTTTTCGAATTTTATGGAAATATAGTCAACCAGATTTTTTCTATACTTTCCTGATTATCATGTTGAACCAGATTTGCTGATTGTCATGTTATTAAACCAGAATTTGTGATTATCATGTTAAACCAGATTTTGTGATTATCACGTTAAACCAGATTTTGTGATTATCATGTTAAACCAGATTTGGCGATTATCGTGTTAAACCTGATTTTGTGATTATCATGTTATAGCAGATTTTGTGATTATCACGTTAACCCAGATTTTGTGATTATCATGTTAAACCAGATTTTGTGATTATCATGTTAAACCAGATTTGGTGATTATCATGTTAAACCTGATTTTGCGATTATCATGTTAAATCAGATTTTGTGAGTATCATGTTAAACCAGATTTTGTGATTATCATGCTAAACCAGATTTTGTGATTATCATGTTAAACCAGATTTTGTGATTATCATGTTAAACCAGATTTTGTGATTATCATGTTATAGCAGATTTTGTGATTTTCATGTTAAACCAGATTTTGTGATTATCATGTTAAACCAGATTTTGTGATTATTATGTTAAACCAGAATTTGTGATTATCATGTTAAACCAGATTTTGTGATTATCACGTTAAACCAGATTTTGTGATTATCATGTTAAAC
>JABXWE010016155.1:0-13919 GCA_014611495.1 Limonius californicus | reverse complement strand
CTAAAATAAAATTTCAGTGGTAGGTTAAGTGCCTCTTGCGGTCAAGTCTGGTTAATGAAAATAATTCTATGACTGTACTATATAATGTTAAGTGTGTGTACCAAATTTCAAAGAAATATCTTTAGATTTGTGGAAATACAATAAAAAGAAAAAATAAAAAATTGAACTTTAAGGCCCCGTAGCTTTTCAAGGAAGGACTTTCTGCCTAAGGTATATTAGGTTTAATCGGTTTATTTTTAGCTAAGGAATCTATGACTAAACGCTGGCCCATTCTTTCTGAGACACCCTGTATTTTACAAAAGTTGTAGAGAAGAATAAAATACACACTCCTATGAACTTTTTTATTGGTAGTTTCATAAAAAAAATGAGTTTTGACTCTTTTAAAGTGTCTTGAGTTTGTGGCTTTCTAAACAACGCCCTGTAAAAGATAATCGAATTCTGCAAAAGGCAAGAGTTAAAACATGACCTATTCTGCCCCTATACAAAAGCCCATTTTTAAATCTCGGAAGATCGATTCATACTGAGGTTTCAAAATTTGGTCTGCCAACGCTAATTTTTTCGAAAAATATTTTTTATTTAATTTTTCCGTCAAGGAATTTCAAAAATATTAGACCACTGTATAGGCCACTAAAGATGCTTCAAAATACAGAAGAAAAAAATGGGAATTTCTATTTAAAAAAATTGCGCTGCGTAATGTACCTCTAAAATTTTTTATTTAATTTTTCCGTTAAGGAATTCCAAAAATATTAGACCACTGTATAGGCCATTAAAGATGCTTCAAAATACAGAAGAAAAAATTGGGAATTTCTATTTAAAAAATTGCGCTGCGTAATGTACCTCTAAAATGGAGCACGGTGTATAATCTAAACTAATTTTAAAATATGCACTTCCATCATTTAAATCACCTAAAACTTGAATCGCAGCCGTAGTTTTAACGTGTCAAAAATTATGAAAGAATTACGCCCTATTGACTCACCCTGTATATCTACATAAAAAAGGTTTGTCTATAAATACAGAAAAACTGCAATTGGATATATTTTATTTAAGCATTTAACTTTTAACATAAAATTGTAATTATAGATTTAGCAGGAACCAGTTCTGTTATTTCTCCACGAATTGGATCTGTTACCTTAATTGGTACTTCGTATTTCTTCCTACAACAAAAATTTCTTTAATTAATAAATAATCAAATATAATTCTGACAGTACCTATTCAGTATAACCACAGCAGTTCCGTTATCGGGTCTCCTGAATGCCACAACATCTAAATTTTTGCTAGATTGCGTAACAGCAATTCTTTCCGAACCTTTGGGTATAAATTTAGTAAAATGCCCCAGAGCATAGTACATAGGCTGCTTGTAAAATTCTCCAGCACTAGCGTTGACTATAATAGGTGAATCTACATTATTGTCAATGTAAGTAGGTCCTCCTGTCAAATCAAGTGCCATATTCCAGTCGATCCAACCTGTGACCCAATTCTCCAGGTCCTGTGAATTAACAATAGTTAATAATAATTGTAATTCGCAATAGAAAATTAATTATTTACATCAATTATGTCCTTTGCATAACTCTGCGCACGTCTCCAATCTCCCAAAATAACAGGTTTCGCAAAAGGTAAGTATCCTGAAATATATGTAATTATTCGATATCAATTGAATTTAATGAAGGAGTACCTTCGCAAGCTTCCGTGGCTAAGATAAACTTGTCTGGGTATTTATTGTGGGTTTTTGTAAGTAAGGTGGGTGGGAAAAATGTGTTCCAGTACCAGTGCAATCCAAAGCCGTCTATGTATTCTTTAACCTTCTCACTTTCAAATATCTAAAAGGTTAAAGTATGTCTAGTGTTTCTCTGGCGGAACAGGGAAGACCCTGTGTATAGGTGCTTTAGCGCTTACCTTGTCTATAAACCATGGGTACGAAAATGATTGATCGTCGATGGTTAGAATTTTCAACAATGAAAATTCTGAATTTCGTATTGCGGGACCGAAATGCTCCACGATCCAATTGCGCTAGAACAACATAATTTAACTACTTCCTACTTAGACCATCTATGGGATTTTAAAATATGCAATATGAAATGAAATGAAGAGTCTTGAACTATTCAGCATATTTTGTAAATTGCAAACTACTACAAACCATTTGCCATGGAAGCCATCCAACGGAATTAATTTTGATCGGCATGAGCCCTGTGGAAGGTTCATTGCCGGTTGTAATTCCCCAGAAATTGAGCCCTTCGGCTTTGTATGCTTCTAAAAATTTAATATGATAATTGGCCCACGCCTGGTACATTCTTCTCTTCAAAAAATCCGGACCGGTATATTTTCCATTATGTTTCATCCATTTCGGAGCTGTCCATGCTGAAGCGAACAGATCCAACTTGTCTTTGGTTATGTTCTGAGCCGCCTTAATTACTGGAATCTATTAAAATAAATATTCTTCTTTGTAATCCTTATACTACAATAGTTTCCACCTATCATAATTGTAATAATTGCTAGAGTGTAATACATACTTTATATTTGTAATCTTCGGGCGCAAGTTTAAAATTCAGAAGTTCGGGATCTTCCTCTCCATCATTGTATGAATATCCGTGGGTTGAAAAATCAGTTCCACCGATTGGAACTCGACACAAGTTATACTCAAGACCGTCGTCGGAGAAGTAAGATCTGTTTAGAAAGCAGATTTAAAATTTTCTACTGCGTGATTATTAAACTTACTTTAATAAATTATCAGCAGTTCTAGAGTTTAAAGAATTTAAATTAATTCCTGTCGCATCAGTGAAGGCTCCTCCCCATCCGATTATGGTTTGGTATGTTTTGCTCGCATCTATGGTGATGGTGGTATAATCTTCCGTGCTTTCCGAATTTGGTTGAAATTGACCTTCCTTTAGTTCAAAACGAAGTCCTAATTCAGAAGATGTGTATAACAAGAAGTGACCCTTGGAGACTGTTGTTGGTCGAGGAATGGTATCACAGTATGTTGCATTGCAGACACACACGATTCTATTTATGCCATAACTTCGATAAATGCATTGTTTCTGTTCAGATTCTTCTAAAAATGGAAAGATTTGTCGTTTAACAAAAATAATTGATTTGTGTTTAAAGTTAATGAAATAAACTCACCGGAAGACTTGAGAAGTAAAAGCAGAAGAAATATAAGTGTTGCGGATCTCATCTCTCGATCGTTTACTGCCAACTGAATAGCCAAAGGGTTTCATCTTATTTATATTTTCTTTATTTCAGTATTTGCTTATCAGATAAGTACTATAATGTCAGGAATTGTTATTTATTTATGTAACGAGTGAAACTAAGAAACACCTGCACGAAGCAGATAAAATATTAACATTTCCAAACGTAGACGACCAAATTTCCAGTATTTAATCTCAAGTTTAAAATTATCTATCAATAGTTTATTAAAGTGTTTGCTTTTGAAGAAATCTTGATAATTATGTGCGGCTTTGAATTTTTCGTTTTAGATTGTGCAAAAGCGATCATTACATTGAGAATGATTTGCAGCAGGTGCGAACATTTAGAATTAGATACAGAAATTATAAGATGACGCATCGATATTTGTACAGTAAGTGGATTCAGATGTTTTTAACAGGAGCCTATATTTCTCACAATTATTTATTGAAAGTGTAATTTAGTTAGATCGGTACTTTATCTAATGTAATCACAGTACAATATCATCTTTTATGTTTTACAAATTAATCAAATTCTAGTTACATACAGCAGAATCTGCAAAAATCACCAGCTCTATAGAGTGACTACCTGGTCAAAGTAACAACTTTCTTCCAATCCCTAATAAAATCATATCATTTTAATGTATTTTTCCTACATATCGTGACCACTTGTCTATTGTTACCAGATACCGTTTTTTTAACGGGCTCTTTTCACAACCCTCCAATATTCCGGGTTTGCATGATCATACTTTCCAGTTGGCTGATTTGATAACTACGTCCAAAATGTTTAGTACACCCAGTTACTTTTTACTTTCCCATACCGTAGGTACCCACAGGTAATGGATTGATTTTAACATTCATATTTGTTCTGGACCTCTGACAACTCAGAAACAGGTTTAGGCTTTTTTGGTTTTGCTATAATTTAAAACATAGGGGTTTTTGTGGTATTCTGAAGGAAATAAATAGGTTCGGACGCGGAAGTTACATACGACTTTAAGAATTTTAGCAATATGTTTTTGCATAAAGGGTCACCAAAATTATTTGCGAATGCCGTAGAAGATATTTTCAAACAACTTCACCGGCAAGATGACAAGGCATCCTAATAAATGGAAAGACTCAACAACCTTAGATTCGCAGATGACATCGTTCTTATCGCAGAAACCCCTGAACAACGCTAAACTATGTCAACAGAGCTGGACAAAGTATCAAATGAAATCGGTCTAAACATGAATCTAACAAAAACAAAAGTTATGTGTAGTAGAACCCTAGAACAAAAATAAAAATTAAAAACCAAGAACTGGAAGAACTGGACAATAATGTTTATTTGGGACATATGATAAAGCTTGGAAAGGAAAATCAAAAAACAAATATTTACAGAAGAAGAAAACTGGCCTGTGCTGCCTTTGGAAAGCTAAGTAAGACGCTAAAAAAAAAATAAATAAATTGTTTATGGGAAATGTTTGCGGGGATACCCGAATACTAGGTTCCGCACCCTGCTGCCACTTTAACCCTGTTTGAGGTAGTTAGTGACGTGGCGCACTAACCCCGGAGGACCGACGGTTTTAGGTACTCACCGAGAAAAAATAAAAATATACCGATGCACCAACATTCTCGAGTATTCGATTTGATATACGGAGCTCAGACGTGGACTGTCACAAAACAGTCGATGAACAAATTAAGAGTGACACAGAGAGCAATGGAGCGCCAAATGTTGGGCATAACGCACAAAAATAAAAGACGTTTCTCAAGCAGTGGCAGAGTTGAAATAGAATTACGCCGGCCATGTGGTTAGATATAAGGACCAAATGTGGACCAATACAACCCTGAAATGGAGGCCCTACTTGGGGAAGAGATCTAGAGGACTATAATTATAATTGTAAATATGTATTATATCTGGCTTGACTGCTTCCTCGAATTGTCAGAATTAAGATTAATTTTCCGCATAGACCGCGTCGTCATTTGGAGGCAACAACCAGTACAGTCGGATTAGACCGACCTGTCTCTTGTCTGGTTGGACGATCATATTCCCGAATTGATTTACCCATATACATATATTGCTAAACAGGGCCTGTCTAGATTTTGTGTAGCTTGAAAGGGACAAGGATTTATTCTTAGTATCTCTTGTATCATCCCTCTCCTTAAAAATAAAAGAATAGCCAAGCGCCTTGAAACTGCTCGACCAATATATCTTGCTAGCAATTACATGTGGGAGGGGGGGGGCAGAAAATTGAGTAACTACAAAAAGTAAAGTAAAAGCAATTAGGATAGTACAACGGGGGATGTAGGGGTTATGTCAAACATCACAAAAAAGGAACAATTAGGAACGAACCGGCCAAATCAATCGCCAAAGTAAAAGATGTTCGTGTGAAAGTCGCCCAAATGAAGTTGAGATATGCGGACATGTTGTTAGAAGTAACATAAACAGATGGAATCCTAAAACAACTAAACGGAGATCCTACGAGCATAAAAGAGGGAAAGAGTCCAACAATGCTTGTTGTGACAACTTCAAGAAAACGACTGGATCAAGTTGTATCCGAATCGCACAAAATCGTGACAGATGGGAAAAATTATATATGCGCTGTCGCAGTAACTCGATGGAATGACCAGTTTGTCCGATATAGTTTATACAACAAGGGGAGAGGATGTTATATATGCCGGCTAATTTTAAGCTCGATGTTTGATCTTTGGATGATTGGGAAGCACTTCCTAAGAAGATGAAGATTTTTTTATGTTGTACCTTCTTAAAACATGCCCTGTTTTATCCGCAGTAAGGTAAAATGGCTGTTTTCCGGGGGTACGAATGCATCCTTAGAAATTTCTAGCTATGTGGATTGATTTTCGAAGTTCTATAGCTGTATAACCGATGTCAGTAGCTGTATCTTCTCCTTCTCTTCGTGTACTTATTATCTGAGGCCGGGATGGCTCTTGATTACCACAGTTTTGAGCACTTCTACATAAGATAAGATAAGATCATTTATTTAACTGTGTTACATATAAAAATATATTTACAGCAGGTCTGGCCAGAGATATTATAACACACATGTACATAAAAAGTTCTATAATAAACGGCATATCATAGCGAAACTTCTAAACAGGCAAATAAAGGGGAGTGTCCAAATATTCCTGAACGCCATAAAAACACTTGTCAATTAAATAGTGTTTTACCTTGAATTTGAAACAGCCGAAATTCAAGGCTTTCACAAAAACAGGTAAATGATTGTATAACTTGAGATTCAGGGAATTCTTATCGGATTTTCGAAGCCTAAATCGAGAATTCCTTAGTGCATCACCGAATCTCGTGTTATGTTCATGAAAGTCTCTGTTAACAGGAAGATTATCTATATTCTTGTGAATTTCGAGCAAGGTCACATAGATATATATAGATGGTAATGACATTATTCCAAATTTAATAAATATAGGACGGCAATGTTCTCTGCTGCCTGCATTCCCAAGAATCCGGATTGCTTTTTTTCTGTTGACGAAAAATCCGTAAAGCATGTGATGGGTTTCCCCATAAAATTGTGGCATAACTGATGAGTGAATGAAATAGAGAGAAATACGCCAGTCTTAAAACGTCAGGAGTTACAAATTGTTGTAAATTTCTGAGCAGGAATATGACGTTGGATATTCTTTTATATGGTGGTTATTTGAGTTTGCATTTAAATATCTGTCTGATGCATCCTTATTCTGTATGCAGAGTACTTCGAGCTGCAATTGGGTTTTCTTCTAACATGTACATCAAAGAAAGGAATACTGACGTTAAGCTCTGCTTTCATATTAAATCCTATATTTGTTATATTTAAAGTAAAACAGAATTTTCGGATTTATTGGTTGCTCTAAAAATACGTTTGCTTTTTCTTATTGTACAGATACTTGTAAGATTTTTAAATCCAGAGTTTACTTTACCTAGAATAGCTAATGATTAGCTTAAGGTTTTAGCAACTTTTTAATGCTTATGTCTCTGTAGTTTTACACATTTTGAAGATCTACGTTTTAATTTTCTATACTTACAGGTTCAAGCGCCAATGATGAAGACACCTAGATAGTTATAATTTCTTACCATTTTCATCGAATAAAATTGACATTTTTATTGTATTGCATGAGTTGTACAATGATATACGGCATCACATGATACACAGCTAAGATTTGGAGGATTATAAGGCAAATTCAGGTAGCTGTTTACTTAAATGGATGCATTTTTAGAAGAATATCGTCAAAATATGCACCACAAAAACCAACTAAATGTTTGTTAATTTGTAATTCGGATTTTATTAAAATTTCATGACTTCTTCGCGAAATAAATACTGGCATATTAAAATAAAAATAAATAGACAATATTCTCAAAAGAGCCAAGTGTCCAAAATGGAATGGTGTCAATAAAAATAGTTTTATCTATATTCAGTCCTGGTTAAAAGTTAGGTAATGTTAACTGTTGACAAATGGAAATTTAACTATTAAGTTTGTAGCTAACATTAAATCTTAGATTTGTATACAGAGATAACCCAATCAGTTTTCAACTATGTCTTCTATTCTCACTCTATCCAACACCCATTGAACAATTAGTAGGACAAAGAGCCGGCGGAGCAGAAAAAACGAAATTTAAACAAAAAATTCAATAAGTTAGAGGATACGTTGCAGATTTATTTGCACACCAAAATAACAGAAGTCATGTGATACTCGTATTTTTACTCATTTTAAGATTATTTCTTCAACCCTTTGTAAAAGAATAAATATCACCATAGATGCGCGAGGGGTTGTATAGCGGAGCACTGTGGACCCCAGTCAGACGGTATTCGGAGTGCAGAATTATATGCGCTGGTCAGTACTTGAATAGGTAGACTTCCTAGGGCACGTAAAGCCGTCGGTCCCGGTTGTTATGCAATCGTTAACTGTGTATTAGGACTTGTCTTCTCTGTTCGACGAGTTAAGTTAGCCTAACGTGCTAAAAAGGGCTCACAAGCCCTGTTAATTGTAGGTAATTAACAGGGCATTGGCCGAAACACAGAAAAAGAAAAACGTGACACTCGAACGTAACTAGAAGTTTAACTAACTTTCATAATTTCAATCAAGCTTGTTTAGATGGTGTATCAGGAGAGTTTGGTGTACGATAAACAGTTTCATTTTTCTGCTCTTCTTACTATAGGTACAGTGTGTCCCAACACGTACCGGCAATATTTCAAGGATGAATTCCAGAACATATTTAGAGTAGAAAAGTCCTTATAAACATATGTCCTAAACGTAATCGTTAACGAGTTATTGTTAATTTTATAATTTATGTGTCTAAAATTTTAGTTCAACGGATTTCTGAAACACTGATCTAGTTGCCATGATTGCGTCTTTTGTTTGGTAACATTTGAACATCGTTTTTAACAAATTATTTTTTGTATCTTGCGAGTTTATTACTGTGATACTGAAGTTATTGGCCTCTTCTTTGTATCCTTATTCCCATAGTAGTAATTCACAAGTGCTTCACAATGCCAATGTTATTTTCAAATGAAGAATATGCAGATATTCATTATGTTTACGATCTGTGTGTTGGAAATGCTTTAGCAGCACAACAAGCATATCGTAGAAGATATTTTCTTTAATTCACATCGTCAGCTGAGGGAATATGGCACTTTCAATATAAGACATGCAATCGGCCAAGGAGTTGTTCGTAGAGCCATAAATGACGATGAAGTTCTTGATTTATTATAAGAAGATCCGTCTTTAAGTGTGCGAAGAATTGCATTACGTACTGGAATATGTAGAGACCAGGTTTGAAGAATAATAAGAAGTGCTCGCTTACATCCGTATCATCAAAGAGTTCAAACTCCAGGTTGTGATTTTGAAGCTCGTTTAAGATTGGATACAAAATAATCAAAACCTACTTCATAGTTTATGGACCGATGGACCTTCTTTCACATGAGATGGTATCAATAATTATCATAATTTTTATGAATGGGCTGCAGGAATCTTCATTTATGAAGACGCTCACATTTTCGACATAGATTTAGTGTTAATATGATAGGTGGTATTCTTAATGATCGTCTGATTGGACCATTTGAACTGCCACACCGTTTGAATGGTACAAATATTTCCTAGAAAACTCTACCCTTATTAGTGGAAGATGTATCATTAAATAGTAGACGTGCAACGTAATATCAACACGATGGGGCACCAGCACATAAATGTCTTCGTGTTAGAGCTTGGCTTAACGCACATTTTCCGGGAAGATGGATTGGAGTAGGAGGGCCCGTAGTATGGCCACCGCGTTCGCCGGACCTGACTCCATTAGATTTTTATCTTTGGGGTCGCATGAAACAGATTGCTTATGTAACTGAAGTGCACACGGTAGAAGAATTACACCAAATACTGCAGGCTGCCGATATTATTAGGAATAAACCAGCAACCATATTAAGAACGCAACGATCTCTTCTGCGACGTGCGGCTTTGTGTATCGAACAGAATGGAAATAATTTTGAATATTTCTTGTAAATAAAAAAGATTTATTTTATAAAATTCGTTAAACTAAAATTTTAGCCACATAAATTATGAAATAAACAATAACTCGTTAAAGGTTACGTTTAGGACATATGTTTATATGGGCTTCCCGACTCTAAATAAGTTTTGGAATTCATCTCTGAAATATTGCCATACGTTTTAGGACACCCTGTATACGGCATATATTGAACAATACAGTAAGTATGTACGTCTACGAAGAGCCCGTTAGCAAACAATACGAACAAATCATTCGAGGTTATGTTCTTGTTTTTTTTTTCTACATTAAACCATACAAAGATCATGCAGTTTTGCAGTTTATAAGTAAAATTATCTGTATTTATTGTATGGAATATTAGTTTCATAATAATCAATTCCCAATGCGTTGGTTTTTGTTGTGGTAGAAAATAATAATAATAACATTAATACAAAAATGTAGTTATAGATTTAGGTGGTATTATTTTTGATATTTCTCCAGCAGTTATGTCCATCAACTTAATTGGTATTTCGTATTTATTCCTGCAAGATATACGAACTTTTATTAGTAATGACTGTATTAACTATTAAATAATTAATACAAAAGGCACCTGCCTGTTTAAAACAACTACAGTAGTTCCATTATCAGGTCTTCTGACTGCTACAACATCAACTTTTTTGTTAGATTGAGTAGTAGAAATCCTTTCGGAGGCCCTAGGTATAAACTTAGAGAAATGCCCCAGCGCATAATACATTGGCTGTTTGTAGAATTCTCCGGCGGAGATGTTAACAATTATAGGTGAATCTACAAAATTGCTGATGTACGTAGGGCCACCCGTTATATCTAACGCCATGTTCCAGTCAACCCAGCCAGCAACCCAGTTGTTCAAATCCTGTAAATTTTTGAGTAGATTTGTTTTATTTCCAACTCTTGTTCTTACGTTTATTATGTCCTCTGCATAAGCTTCTGCACGATCCCAATCGCCCAAACTTACACGCACATCAAGCATTCCGGAACCTAAAACATTAAAACTTATGAAATGCTGTTTAGACTTTTTGCATCGATAATAATGAAGCACCTGTAGAGCCTTCTGTGGATAAAATAAATTTATCTGGGTACTTATTGTGCGTGTCTGCTATTAGGGTTGCTGGGACAAGTTTGTTAAGGTACCAATGCAAGGCAAAACCATCGACGTATTCTTTAACTTTCTTGTTTTCAAACATCTAAAATATATCTGAAAACTATTTTCTGTGAAGGTTTGTAATTGAGTGTGCTTACTGTATCAATGATTTGAAGAAAATTCAAAGCTTGATCATCAATTGCGAGAATTTTCAGTGATGAGAAGTTTGAATTGCGAATTGTAGGACCGAGGTTATCCTCAATCCATTTACTCTGTAAAACAAAAGTCGATAAAGAAATAACAAAGTGGTAAAAGTTTAATGCCCACCATTTCCTTAGGATGCCACCCAACAGAATTAATTTTACTTGGTGCAAGTCCTGTGGAAGGTTCATTGCCGGTTGTAATTCCCCAAAAATCAAGTCCTTCAGCTTTGTATGCTTCTAAAAATTTAATGTGATAGTCAGCCCAAGCTTGATACATGCTTTCCTTTAGAGTATCTGGACCAGTGTATTTTCCGTTGTGCTTCATCCACTTTGGGGCTGTCCATGCAGAGGCAAACAGCTCTAAATTATCATTTGTTAAGTTCTTTGCAGCTCTTATTAAAGGTATCTATTGAAATTCGCACAATTAGTTTATATTTTCGAATGTTCTTTAACATGATTTTACATTATCTTCTTTCAGGAATATAAATCAAATAATAATCACGAAATAATAATTCATCAAAATAACGAGTTATTCAACAGAGCTTCTGCACTGCTTTGGAAAGAACTATCTTCAGGTTTTATAATATTTTCCCTGCGCTTGTTGTATCTCGTTTTGTAATACTGTAGCAGTTCACGAAAGTATATTCAAAATAAGAAAAATCGGACCGTTCTAATATCTAAAATACCACTAACAAGAGATTGTAATGTTACTTCGACGGAGAGTGTTTCCAATCGGACGTTTCTACTAAAGTGCTGTCAAACAAATTGTATACTCACTTGGGGAACTATCAATTGAGCTGTGGTTGAACAAACACGATTTGCAAAATTTTACATATGTGCTTAAAGAATTTGTTTAATAGTGTCTTATCAAGACTCAATATATCGCCCATGTCGGTGGTTGGTCATCTAGTGGTTAGTCCACTTGCCTATAGAATCAAGGAATGTGGGTGCCGTCGGGGTGTGTTTTATTGTTCTGGCAAATAAAAATCTAAAAGTGGGCCTTCGGTTAGATAAGAAGTAAATCCATAGGTCCCGTGCCAAATCGATGTGTGACACGTTAAAAATTACTGCTGGGGTTGAAAATACCCCCAGATAGGTAACATTCATAGCCAATTAGCCAATAGTGGCTGCAGTGCATAGAGATGTTTCGAAATCCGCGTCCTAGATCTCACCCAATCAAAACAAACAAACATCCACGCAATGTAAAACCGCTGACTTTCTGACCGTTCAGTTAGGGTTGCAACTGAGAGCCAACCGTAATATTTTTGTTTATGTACTATACCACTGACGGAGTTTAGTATACTGCCTTAGAATTAGTCACTAAATTGTATTAGAAAACGAGCTAAACGGCATGTATTTGCTTTAGAATAGTTTAACCCATTGCTTATGCAAGTGAAAATTTAAGCATAGCACATTGGTGGTGCATGTCTAGACTATACATTCCAGGGATCCTAAACCGATGTGAGAATTCAAAACTTAATACAGCCCTTTTCATAGGCTATCCAGGATATCCTTTTTCTATCTTACCCAAAATAAAGATAAAATAAAATAAATTTTCTCAAGTTATAGCGGACAGCTTTTAAATTCTATAATTTATCAAATATTCTACATAAAATTATACGATTATGAAGTCATATCTTCGGGCTTGATAATGTTACCTGCAACGGTTAGCGAAACGTCAGCATCAACCAAGGTGACGTCATTAGACACAAACCGCGGAAATCCAAAACTTCACGTTAATTACGCTTATATTTGTTTTATAAATTATAAGAGGATGCATGTTAAATGTAATCTTCAAAATTTATATTTAGGTATTTAGTTTTAACGGTACTGAAACCTGGCATCGATGTTAACTTTCCAAGTGTAGGATCGGATTGACCAGAACCTCACTTCCGATGTGCCTATGTATTTGTTTAAATTTTAAACTATCATTTTTTTCTTTGAAATAGGTAATGCTAACGTTTATTTCGTTAGGTACTGTCTCCGTAAATTACGATGAAGACGCCATTTCAAAAAATTTCAATTATTGCTCATTACTAAATTTTTTGTAATACTTAATTAATCTCTTTCTGTCACACGTGTTTTACTTTTCTTTCCTTCTATCTCATTGCTGTTATATCAAGTCAGTTATAGATCAAGTTATCCTTATCCAAATCATGTTTGAACTAGATACATGTGTTATTTATTATTTGTTTGCATGTTGTCAACATTAAATTTCCTCATCTAGCTCAGACATGATTTTATCTTTAAATATGATCATTTGATATTTAATTGTCGGTCCATCGGTATATGTCGAATTATAAATTTACGTAGATTCGAGTGCGAGCAGTGCTGCAGAACAGATGTTCCTTGCCTACTTGATAACAGTGCGATACGCTTGACCTTAACGCTCTTCGTAGCAAACATTGTAAGTTAAATTATTTTTATTTTATTTATCAACAAAAAACAACGCAATATTTTTCAAAGAATTAAAACTGGATTATCAAACGCCTAACAAGCGTAAAGTTGATAATATAACAACGCCAGCCAATGAGGCCCAAAAACGGTATGAATGGTCCACTCAAGATTTATTTACCAACAATAAATTCTACCTTCCAACAAACTTAGAAAACAAATTAAATGATTCTGTATCCCGCAGCGAAAGCGAATCAGAAGTAGTACATAATATGCAGCCAGCAAATAATACACTAAAGAACAAAGTCCCACCCATCTAGCTATCACACCGTAAATCATAAAGCCTTAATTGAAGACATTCAAAAATCAGCAAACGGAACCTACACAACAACTTACAATACAGTTCGGTAGCTTACTCATAAATACACTGTGTCTATAAAGTAACCCCCCCCCCAACTAATTTTTGAACGACTTGATATTTTACCACAATATTTGGTGTGCTTTAATGGGAAATTAAATATTATTTTTTAGCCCATGATTAAATTTTCTATCGTTTAAAATGGCGGCTG